>OX457152.1:6703200-6795700 GCA_949752895.1 Dendrolimus pini
TATAAAGGAGATTTGAATAAATCCTTGAAGAGAACCCTAGAGTCTTGTCGTCAAATTAGTACATACGTAACACATTTGCAACATGTCATGACAAACAAACAACATGTTCATAATGAAATAGCCGTGCCCACATCATTGACTTGTTTGTTCTCTTTTATTTGGCAACACTGACTTAAACACATTATGTTGACTTTATCTATATTATACTTCGTTTCTTATACATGAAGGGTAGAAGTGTAGTTAAATTAACTTCGATCTTTTGCGTCTGTAGTTTACAGGAATTCCAAACTTGCATTTAAAATTCCTTGTATCTGCAATCAGCAAAGGGGTTCGTTGCGTTTTGAAGAAGAAAATATATTTACAATCAAAAGTCAAGGGTAGTGGCGGATAACAACAAGAAATAACTCAAAGTACGTAAATATTCTAAACTCGCACATTATGGTGGGCCGCACTGCAATTATCTCTGAAACAGCGGATTTCTTTTACAAACTACCAGATATTACTATTTAACTAAATTTCTGAATCGACTTGGATAAAAGTTGGCAAAAAAGTAAATTCATTATGTAGGTACTCAATATGATGGGAGCTGAGAAAGGGATGGCTGCTAGTACTTACTACATGGCCTGGGGCCTAGGGCGGCCATGACTGCAAAGCCGCCACTGAAAGTCAAATAAATAATCATTATAAACATTTTCAAAATAAACTTCTTACGTGTCTCTTGCAATTGTTCACCGTTTTAGTCAAAAAAATATTATTATCAGTTTTATTTCGGTCCAAATTGGACCTATGTTTAATCATCGCTCTTATTGATTGCACAATCTAAAACTCGTATCTCATTCTCTCGCAGGCTTAGTCCTATAAATTTATGTGTTTATCTCTTTTTGGTGTCGCTTTTTCGTTTCATCGAGTTTTTTTTATAAGTAGCATTTGGAAAAATCTGAAAAAATTGCATACATGGATCTGAAGTAGAATACAATCCCGAGCATGTTTTTCGATCCCGGATTACGGGATTCTTGATGAGTAATCCCGGGATCCCGGGGCTAATCCGGGATTAGACTATGTGGTTTCTAATTGGGCTCAAATGTAAAAAAAGGAGTAATTTCTAGAAAAATGGTTTATCATTTTATTCCATTAGTCCACGACATAAATCACAATATGGTAAGAAAATAAAAAAGACAAAACAAAGACACTATACTTTGTCAGCCTTATTAATAAAAAAGTCTTAATCCTAGGAGTAATCCGCCTTTAGGCCGGACTAGTTACTATTGGAGTAACTAAGAATTAACTTCGTCGTAAGAGTGTTATTAATAAACAAGGAGTATTCTCGGAGTAACAATACCTTCCTTACACCATAGATTAGTGAATAAATTATGGCAACACGTATCATTTAAAAGTAAAAAGACCGAGTTTTTGGCGGGAACTGAAAGGATACGTTGTGCTGTGCAGTTTTATTTTCTAAAAATGTGTAAAATTACTCTAAAATGAACAATAGTTGTAGGATATTGATAGTTTTTGAGTAGTAATTATGTGTTTTTTGTGAGAAATGTGAACTGTATAGTCAAATGTGGCCTTTTGAGTTGTCACAAGAACTCCGCTGAATGGCACTAGCTGATTACCTACAGTTCAGCTGTGCTACACATAGGCTTAAGAAAATGAAGAAGCTATATTGTAAACTAAGATCTGGCTTAAAGGCCTAGTTGCCAAGCCATAAACCTAAATAAATAAAAGTAAAAAGACCGATTTGATGAGTGGAAATGACAAGTTAGGTTGACAATTGACATTTATAGTGTCTAATTGATAAATGATTCCTAATTTCCGACACAAACGTTACCTAAAATTTATTTGAATTTTTTTCGTAGTGCCCAGTTTTTATTTCATTTACAAAGTTAGTATCACGCATAAACCACTAAAACATGAGTCAAAAACGTAACCACTCCATCAATTGGGATGAGGAGGAAAGGATAAGTGAATTACTTAGGATGGATAAGAAAAAAAATTGTGTAACGTGTGGATTTTGCATAATTAATATAAAAAAGTATATAGGTATATCAAATATATCGAAGGCAAAGTGGATGCAAGGAGAGGGAAGGGAAGACCAAGGCGAGCATTTATGGATCAAATAAAAGAAAAAGTGGATGTCGTGTCTTACATAGAAGTAAAACAACTGGCCCATAATAGAGAAGATTGGAAGAGGTTCCACCGACAAGAACGTGCTCTTAAATGATAAATGCAATGAAAAAAATATATAAGATATTAATTTTAAAATAAAATTTTATTTAGTCACACTATTGTAGTATTTTCTTAAGTAGACTATGTTACCACACCGCTTAGCAAACATGTCGCTTAAAGAGAAGGGCGCAAGAAAGTCTAAGTCAACAACATACTTATCTATGTGGCATTTGTATGAATTTGAGCTCTCTTTTGTACTAGTGCCAATAGCAACTTGTTTGCATATAACAGATATTGTTGACTGACTCATTCCACTAAGATCTCCTGCATCATCTAGAACCTGTTAAATGTTTGTATAATACTGAATTTATTAAGAAATGGATGAATACTGAAAGATGATCATTATTTCACTTACTTCTTCACGAACCCGTATTCTTATGGCTGCTAAAACTTTAATATGAGGAGAGGTATAAAACCTTATTTCCTATGTTATTTTATTATATTAATGTCAGTTTATTTGTCAAATTGTCAATTGTCAGCGATTACTCTATGCTTAATCCGTCGTAAAACTACCCAGCAGCTTGGAGTAACTTGTACTCTGAGATTAAAGTCGAATTAGTCTACTCCTTGTTTACTCCACGTTTATTAATACTGATAATGGTTGCATAATACTAGAAGTTAATCTAGGTTTACCCATGTTTAATAATAAGACGGTTTAAGTAAGAAATAACGAGACAAAAAGACTTGTTTAGAATTTCGAAAATACAGTCGTAGAAATATCAATGCATCCAAGGTTTGACGTCTAAGCCTGCTTCGTAGTTTATTGCCAACATAAGCAGCAGCTGAAAACGCTCGTTCAGGTTCTACACTGGTTGGAGGAATAGACAATAGATGCTTATATGCTGTTTCTAAGTGATATCCACGAACTCCTCCGTTTTCAAACAGGCTCATTTCACGTCTAATATCATTTGCCAACCCCGATTCATTTTGTATTTATACTTCAGGTTCTGGGGATTTCATACTCTTATCAATTTCCAGCTGTAGCTTTTCTTTTAGTGTCAATTGGGGTTGGGATTGGGAGGTTTGTGGCAATCTAGGCAAGCTCATTGTCAACTCGCAACGGACAACGGAGTGCAAACTAGACCTGTTTGGCAAACCCGAAAATCCCGAGATTAGCCAAGTACAGTCCCGGGAATTTCGGGGTCAGAAAACGGTCGGGATCCCGGGATTATATTCTCTAATCCGAAGTCACAGATACTGAATTGGATATATGTTTTTCAGTAATAATATATTACTGAATTATTGTATGGGGGCACCGATATATACGGTCTTATTCATAGAGAATTAGAGTAAATTTGAACGCTTCTAACTCTACTCTAGCTTCTGTGAATAAGACCGTAACTCGTTAACTCTGAATACTACTTACTGATAACCTTCCCTTTTGTGGAGTAATAGACAATAAAAGCTTTTGTCTATACCAGGACGTATTGATGAGTTGATTTCCTCACGATGTTTTCCTTCATCGTTAAATACTAATAATCGCTAAATTCTTGTCACAGTTCCCAATGACATTATTTAACACATGAAAATTGCGAAAATGTGCTTATACCTACATAACACGCTATGTCATACTCTATGCTTGAGTAAATAAGGTTGAATTTGCTTTGTAGTATTATACACGAGGCAATTAGGTTGATGAAATAAACCCTAAAGTGCTAGAAATAAAGTTCAAATTTCATTAAATAATATAAGAGAAAGACAGCTGTTTTGTAGAATTAGGAAAAGTAAGACCTATGCAAGTAATTTTAAAGTAGGATTCAGTGTAATGATTTACCATGAAAGGGAGAAAACTCCCCATTTCGGAGGCGTGGCTACACCACCACTGTGCATAGGCTAACACAAATCTCAGTATACAATCGACATTCGAACGTTTCAAATTCAACGGACTTACGAATTTGGAACTCCGATATTTAAATTTGGAAACTTTGAAATTCGAATTTTAAAAACTATGAATGAACAGTTTTGTATTTTTTACATTTAAAAGTGATGTGCTAATGCTGTGCTGTGGTTAGTTTACGAAGAACGTTATAAAAACTGTTTAAACTGCTTTTTATAATATAATAAACTTGAAGAAATTCATAAAAACTGTTATAATTATTTTAAATTATCATTAAGTTATATTTGAAAAACAAAATGGAGGAATTGAACAAAATGCAAACAAAATTGCCGTCGAAGAACTTTTCAATCGAATCGATTGTTGGACTGAATGAGCGTAGGTCACCAGAAATCGATATTGAGAACAGCATATCGCAGGATTTTAATACAAACGATCATTCTGAAGACGAAGATCTAAAAGTTAGGGATGGGAAAATGGGATATTTTTATCAACAAAACCGGGTGCCGAATTTCCCGTTCTTCATGTCGTATGATAAGAGGATGTATAATGAAGGCCAGGAGGATCTGAAGAGGGCAAGTCCTGGGAGTGTGAGGAGTGAGGTGGACAGCGATGGAGTTGATGACAGAGCTCATGGTATGTTAGACCTTTTTAAACACTTACAATTCTTTATTTTTCTATTTTAAAATTTTGTCAATACAATTATTTTTACACCACGTAAAAGATAAAGTGATTAAAATATGGTTTCGATGCGAAATATTATTATTTTAATCGATTTTTTAATTATATTCATAATAAAAAACACTAATAATAATTATGCGCACTATGATTTATTACTTGTGCTTATCCTATATGTATTTTAAAGGTAGGTTAATACCTAATCTTTTGTTAATATTAAATCGTAATACGTAGGTATATAAAATATTTATATATTAAGTGAGGGTAGGTATTATTGTAGTTAGATTTTTTCGTCGTTATAGAAAATATAAAAATTAAAAACACTCATCAAAACTGTTATAAAATTTTCATCCGTAAAGTAACAAAAAAAAAATGTTTTGTTGGAGAATATTAATTTAACCATCGATTTAAAAAATGTAAATGTAGAGGCAATAACCTTATCAATTAAGATATGTAGATAATAGTTATTCCACTAATTACGATCCAATAACTTTCATTTCATTAATTAGTTGACATAACACTGATCCAATAATTAAACAGTGTTAAGCCGTATTTATAAAAAAAAAACAAATTAAAACAAGTTTTTCCCAATTTTATACCTGAACTTTCGTCGTTTATTATTTGAATAAAAATCCTTGAAACCAAACAATAATTGGGTAATAAACTTATTATATACAAAAATGTTCCCCTTGTTTCCTAAACAGCGGCAATATTAATATTTGAAGGGATCTAGTATTGTCTTTGCTCGATGGTGAACTACGCCGACGGCCGTCGGTGTTTTCAACCGATGTTGTAAAACCATAAAAGCATAACTGTATTTTAGTTACGGTCATGGTAAATTACATTTGTTGTGGTAGATGTGGTATACTATTAATATTATACACGAGAAAGTTTGTGATCATAGACGTATTCTACTCCTGCATGAAAAAACTACTAAAAAGATTTTGACGAAATCTCATAGTAAATAAATAATATACAGTGAAACCTGGTTAAGTGAGACATCAAGGGACCTGCAAAGTGGTTACACTTATAGGGGTATTCCACTTACCCAGTGTCTCACGGATCCAGGTATAAATAAATAACTGTCTCATTTACAGAGGGTTCCACTAATAGAGGTCAGAATACAGGTTATTTCAGTTATAAAAGCGCGATTATTAAATAAAATAACGCGTTATGTAAATAATCATCCTTATGATAGTAAACGAAACTAAAACTGGATGTCACTGAGGCTCAAAATTACTTACGTATAATGAAATTAAGTGCGGCATTTGCGGGTAGAATAAGTAAGTACATACATACATAACTTCACGCCAGGTCCCTTGCGGGGTAGGCACGAACAACAGAGCCATTTATGTTTATTCTTACAAGCCTCACTTGCTGCTTTGACATTCATAGCTCTTGTCATGCACGCTCGTCTGTTCTTAAGGCTCCTGACATCACCTTCTGCTAGTACACGATCAATTTGATCATGGAACGTGTGTCGTGGCCTTGCGTGACTTCTGCATCCATCCACTTTTGCATTGTATATCTTTTTAGTCATTCTTTCATCATACATTCTTTCCACATGCCCGAACCACCGGAGTATTCCTTTCCTTACCTTCACCCCGACACTCTCTTTCAGAATAAGTAAGTAAACAAACAAAACGATGTTATCTCAGTTACAGAGGTCTATGCATATAAAATTTACTCACTGTCTCAGTGTTAGAGGTACCTAAGATAAATCAAGAGAACGAATCCCAGATATAGACGTTAGCTTCGTCCCACTAACAGGGGTAATTCAGTGGCAAAGTGTTGCGATCTCAGCATGAGTTCCAGTTATGGAGGTTTCTCACTTATCCAGGTCCCACTTAACCAAGTTTCACTGTACTGCACTAGGATATGCCCGCGACTACATCCACGCTTGACTTGAAATTCCCGCGAGATTATCGGGACACAAAGTATCGCCACATTTAAAAAAGTGGTTATTTGTACCTAGCATTCGCGAGAACGTGAGATAATACTACACAAATTACTGTTTCAATATTAATCTGCTACGCGCGAATTAAGTATAATATTACTCACAAAATACAAGTTTTAGTTAACAAAATTAAATGCTAATAATTTCTTAAAATGGAGCAGAGGGAGACAAGAGACCCAACTTAAAAAACCCGTCCTATAAAACCTCTGTGTAGGAGGTACTCTCACATAATAACATAGTTTTCTTAAAATATCAAACTAATGAAAATTTTCTAATTTAGTTACTTTTAGAATACAATAGAATAGAATATTCTTTATTGCACACAAGAAAATAATAATACACATGAGTTAACAATCTTATAACTAGTACAATCGGCGGTCTTATCGCTAACAGCGATTTCTTCCAGACAACCTTCTGGAGATAATTTTACATTTCAAATAATGGGTCGATATTTAGTGCGCAAATTTTAAAATATATACTATCATATATACATATATTAATAGCAACAAAAAAAATACATACTTGTATACACATATATGTATATAGAGTTACATAGACCCATAAATTACGTTTACAAAGTTAGATAGTGGAATCTTTGAGGAGTTTATTAAAAGATTTGTGTGACTTTGCTTTACTTTTAATTATTTAGTTTTAATTTGATATTCACAAGATAGTTCTTATAACATTTTGAGTTAGTTGAATGTCTTATTATTCTTTTAAATGAAAATGAACGTTTTTATATTTGGAAATTTAACTTATTTATGATTTTAATTAGTAACATGAAAGATAATATTTTTTCCCATCATACCCATGAAAACTGTAAATATAGAAATATGAAGTGTGCATTTTTATGCTTACATGAATAAATGAATGCGTGCGTAAATGTGCGCGCACGTTTATGTGTCTATGTGTTTAAGTGTCTGTGAGTTTAAGTGTGTGTGTGTTTAGTGTTCATGTGTGCAATTGCACATATCTTACGCCGAATATTCGGTAGTCGAATATTCGGTGCAGACTTTTAGGAGGAGATCAGTGACGTACACAACATTACAATGTTATATATAAAGATTATTTCAAGACAAAACTGCACTGTAAAGCATCTACAAGTTTCTATCGAAAACTACAGAATATTTTTTTTGCTCGTTTCTGTTTGAAATAAGAACGTAACAGTAACGTTGAAACACTTCCGGTCTTATTCATATTGAGTAAGTTTGAAGGTCTGAAGTTAGGTACTACTTAGTTTCTTACCAAAGGCCTAGGTAAATATACTTATAGTATCATGTATATTTATGTTTATATGGACGTACATATGTGTACATTATATTGCTATGCTATATAATAGTATTTATACGTATATTTCAATATTTTTTTAAATATTGTGCAACAAAACCTCGCTCTAGCTTTTGTGCCATTTTTCTCTTTCCATTCCAAGGTTGCCTCGATGAAATCGCTGCCGGCGATAAGCCCATCGTTTGTACTTCATTCTAAGCTATTCTTGTGTATAAGTTCATAAATTTTATCATACAATAAAGTATTCTTCTCTATTCTAAATATTTAATATCGTTCATATCCGTCAATTGAGGAGTAATAATTCCGTAAGGCTTCGAGACTCTGAAAACTTTTTTCTAAACGAACAACAATTGTTAAACACTAATTATTCTTAAGGAAAAATATTTGTTTACTTAACTCAACTGTAAAGAGAAGAGTGTGATGTGAGAGCATCAAAGATCTAGAATTTACCTGAGACAAAAGTGTTTTATAGGTACAGCTTTTACCTGGTGCTGATTTACTTGAAGATTTTTCTACACCATTATTCATAAATACTTGACACTAACCAAATCCACAATCCGTACGAAGTCATAATTAGAGAATAAGAAAAATTGTAAAATTATGACATATAATTTTTAAGCGATCATAAATAAACCAACAACTTATTGAAATGTCCTTTCCTCGCCTCATAAAAGAAAGTTAACGCTTTAATTTTGACAAATTATCGCTTACAAAATACAGTAGCAATTTATAAAGCAGGTTATTGTTAGCTACTGTTTGTACACAAAACACGAAAACCCTATTCGTCCGCCATTTTAGCTCAGCGTGACGTCTGTCAAGAATTACCGCCAATAGTTCGACCATAGACAAAAGGATTGTCAGTGAAAGAATTTTTTTTTGTAATGTTGGTACACAAGTCAATTGTCTTTGCTCAATTATAGAGTGGCGTATTGTGACCACGTAGGGTAATGTTTTGTCAATTTGTCCTTTTATGGGTTTTGAGGGTCCCAATTTTGAATGTGTCCTTTACGCCGTATTAAGCTGTTACTTTTACGGCTTCCACATTTTTTGGTGAATGCGTAATGATTCTTAGAAAATTGTTATGCTTATTACTTATGCTTTATGTACGTAGCCTTCAACCAAGTTTATATTACTGCAAGTTTAATTATATGCATAATAATTCTTAACAGTCAAATCAATGCTTTACAAATCCTAAACTCTTTGAAACTAAGGAGCCCGGCAGACTTTGTCATGCCTTGAAAAATTCAAAATCTAGAACTAATTTTGAATCTAACGCAACTAGGGACCTGCTCAAACACTTAAAATTTTGCATTAAAAATTGTTTAGCCACGTTAGGTAGTTTTGGTATGGGGAAAAGCACTAAACTCGCATAATCACTCAGATACGAAGGTTATCACTAATCGATAGAAAATTTTCTGAACAAATATTGTAATACTTTCAATCCCGCGGGAATGTTCCCAGAAGCAGTTTGATGATGGTAGCGCATAAAAATTAGCTTAATCCGACACAGTTTTCACTGAATCGATTTATCTCATTACGATACGATTTCACTAGAAAGATTTTCATGTGCTTTGAAAGTTTACACTCCGGCAATTCCGGATTTTTTCTGAGTATCAATCACAAGTTTAAAATAGCATGAAAATTGGTCGTGTTACTTTTATTGAAGTGATAACTTCTTATGGGAGGGTAAACCGCTTCGTTACGTAACGCGTTACGGCGCCAGTCTGTCCGGCTTACCTTTCCCTCACGCAAGTTATCACTTCTGTCGGACGTCCCGAGACGCACATGTTTTTTTATGAATTAGCTTTGTACTACATACATTACAACTAACAAACTACAACAATATGGATATATAAATATGTGACTAATCTGACACTTTTTCCCGGGTTTCTTCACTTCGATACCACGTGATTTTATAAGTCGTGCGCAGAAGGTTTGTCTATGGTCGTCTCTCCCGCTTCCTAAGACTGAGATCGCGGCTTGTCTAAGTAGTACTAAGAACTAGACGAGAGAGGGTTTGTCATCGGCAAGCTTTCTGCGCACGAATTATTACTAAGACTTGCTTGATGTAATACTTTCAATATTTATTTATTAGGCACGTTTAGACTCCTGATGTGCGACTGACGACTGACAGGATTTTTTTTGGAAACCGATTTGAGTGGGACCTACTCAAACACACAAAATTTCATCAAAATCGTTCAAGACAGTTTTGAATTTTAGCCGGATTACGAACGGCAATTGATTCGCGAAACTGCGCTTAAATTTGTTGTACAAACGATACACGGTTGCCTTAGAGGGGCCTTTATCCATGAATACCATTTGAAATCTATCGTACGATTCGTCCGGTTTCAAGCGACACCTGTGGCCTTACTTATAATCGTCTCTTAAAATTTAAACAATTGCTCAGCAACTGAATAGTCAAAATCTTACCAATAAATTCCTCTTAAGAATAAGAGCTGGTAAAGTAACTCTTACATAACTATCAAAAATAAGCAACGTCGAAAGGTAGTTTAAGAGCTGCTAAGAGGTAAGATGGCGATTCGTAACACTGACCAAATTTCGTTCTCTTCTGGTCTAACCGATTATTTTATTTACAACCTACGTATGCCATTCAAATTTTATTTGTCTGTACCTCTCTTAGGTTAACAACAGCTAATACAGGTTTATAAGTGAAAAAAAGATACCATGCTCATTGATTTTGGACTTACGAGTCTCTTACTTAAGAGACGGCTAATCGTTTCTTAACGAGATTATTATACCTAAGTAAGGCTATTGAAATCGTAAAATGGCGAATATGTTCCCGCTGCAGATCCATTTTTAATAAGACACGATAATTTGAATTAGCTTGTAAACAACGTGGAGGGAAACTTTGAAATTGGAACGTACCTAAGTATTTTTAGTTATAAATAATCATATTTTCAAAATAGATTATAACTGGCCAGTCTCTCATGCATAAAAACTTTTTGTTCGCAATACTTTCTGAGTGGCCTAGTGCACAAATGGACCAAACTGATCCCAGATTCGGCTTCAACCAGACCAGTACATTCCAATTTTTTGTGGGCCGGTGTTATCAGGCAATATTTAATTGTCGTTAACAATGTCGCTTCTCAAATCACGTATTAAGCCCTGAGCTACATCTGCGTTACGTCTTTATTAGTGTGTTAGTTAAAGCATTACGACGCGGATGTAACAGAGGCATAATGAAAATCGATATAACGGTTTAAAGCTGACAATAGTAAACATAACAAGTGATTGCTGTTAATACATACATAATACCTATTATGATATATTAATAAATGTGCGCCAACTAATAAAGGTCCATGATGTTGAACGTCCGGAGGTTGTATTAAAACGGGATGAGCGCGTTATTAAGATGTTAGGGCGAGTTCACAATGGATCGCCATTTTTGACGTGAATTTTTTTTTAGCCGCGTTGGGTACTCTTAAGTATTATCCCCGCAAATTGCTAATGCGCTGGAACCTTGTCAAATTAACATTCACGTGACGTCATCAGGAACTCGATATGTACGCGTACTCGCCGGCCAGTGATGCTTACGGTACTGAGTGTTCGGCTACGGTTACGTCACCAAAATGGCGGCCAGGCGCATCACCAATTCGCGATGATAATAGGGGAAAATCTTATGGATTCTCGTCACCGAAATGCTCATGACTGGCCCATGCGCAGCGGCCGTATACTGTGCGCGTTAGACGCTTTTTGAATGAGTGAAATCTCGTGCGTTCGTGTCACCGACATGCTTATAGCAATATTTCTGTAGCTATACAGGTGATGTATTGTGCAACATTAGTGCTGTATATATCTTGTGCTGGGTATATACTGTGCATTGTTAAAATAGTGTTTCTAAGTTTTCACTTCTACCGGCAGTCTCTATAACTGCCAATTTTTATTTTAATGTACATTCAATTTAATTAAAAAACCACTCAAGTTTTTGCGGGATCTTGAAATGTTATCTTTTACTGTGCAGCTTTTAACCGACTTCAAAAGTAGGATGTTTTCTACAATAACTTAAATTCGGTGCTGAGTACAACATAAAAATACTATAATTATTTTTTGCATTTTAGTTAGTCTTGAATTCAGTTTCTTTTTTGGAAGTGAATGTTTGTATTTATTTATTTGACACACAAAACCAGAGACGGCTAAAAGTTGGCAAAGATATTTCAAATTTCCTATTATTCGGGCTAAGCTGCAACTCTGTAAACTGCCTGTAACGCTGTAAACTCTCTGTACTATACATCTGAAAGGAAACTGTCATTCCTATATAGAAGATAACATCTTTCCTTTAGTACCTAATTATAAAATATTCATAACAATATGTCTATTATTTTGGTGAGCAATAAAGTTTTATTTGTCTATCTATTTATCTATCTTATATCAATATGATAACGTTAGCACAGAATTAAACATGGTCCCGATATAGGTACAATAAGTACAATCTACATGATGATAAAAAAATAAAGAGCTTAATTGTACAAAGGCCCTTACTTCGTAACAGAAGCTTTAACAAGGTACATGAATGAGAGAGACAACAAATAATGGTAGCTCCGCCCTGATTGGTGGGGATAAAGCCCTCGGCCGTTATTGGCTAAACGCATTATAGATTTTTAGTGTTGGCACCGTCACTCGCCCAAAACAAACTGTCAGTTGTAATTGACAGTTGTGCTTTTCGCGCCAAGCTCATTATAGTGGTTTATTTTTTTACGAGATTTTTATTTCTTAAATATTAAGGTTTATCGGTCGTTTATATTAAGAACAATCATCGATTTAAAAGCTTTTATGTTTGAATTTGGAACAGATATCTTTTTCTATTCTAATCCATTCGCCGACGGAAATTCATATTTTATATTGTTCTTATTCGAATCCATTCGCCGACGGAAGGTTACATTTTTTTTCAAGTGACGGTGAACTTAAATTACAATTAGCCAAATATTTAAATAATTATTATTTGTGAATTTAAATGGAAACTTTAGCGAATTTTAAAATGGAAAAGCTAAGAGAGCCTTTATCCGTTGATTTATTAGCTAAATCGCACTACAGTGACATACTGCAAAATACTCCACCTTCTTCGCCAAAAAGTAAAGGTAAGTTATATTTTGTTTAACTTAAAAATAATAATAGTTTAAAGTTCTAATTTCAATATTAATACTTATGATCCTATTCATATTGAGTTAGAGTTAGTTTGAAGGCTTCTATATAGTTCTCAAAGAAGCCTCCGATGTTAGTCTAACTTTATATGAATAAGACCGTTAGTGTTTTTTAAACCTTACTTTATGAATTTCTGATTCTTTTTACTACGCTTTCGCGACAATTTTAACGTGTTGCTCTCAAGGTTAGTTCCAGTTACGCTTTGCTAGATGGCGGTACGAATATTTGTCATTAGGTACTTTGAAGTAAAAATCAAGTTCAACGTATCTAAGAATTATAGACATACTATTATCTGTCTTTAAAAAAATATGTCTAATATATAATACATTTACTTATTTCTCGATTGTAATATTATCTTAATTAATATAAAGTGTTTGTTACATATAATGTTAACAAATATATTTATCTAAATTGTTTGTATATATATTACTATTTTATTTATATATGTATTAAATTTATAAAATAGTGTAAGTATGTATTATATTTAAATTGTACAGACCTATCTTTTTCCGCTCCGCCTACATCGCCAGATTAGTTAAGAATTTCTTTTAAGCCGAGTTGCCTGGAAGAGATAGCTTTTAGCGATAAGGCCGCCTGTTGTTTTGCCAAGAAGTAATGTAATTATGCATTTTATTTTTGTATTTGTTTTTTTGGTGAGCAATAAAGTGTTATCTATCTATCTATCTTTTATCCTTTTTCAACACGAGCGAAACCGCGGGCAAAAGCAAGTCTTTGTTTTTATACTTCTGACTTCGTTTCTATTTCGCTATTTGGTCAAAGCATTATTTAATATCTCCTCACTAACCTAATGAACATAAAATAACGGTTACTAGTATAAAAACTTATCTCAAACAAAACTCAAGAAATTGGCAGGTAATCTCAAAACCAATATAAATTTTGCTATTAAGAAACCATTGTGAGGCCAATTAGTACTTTATTCCCTTGATATAAGGTCTATGTTAGTAGAAAATATTAAATTTAAATGCAGATGTTAATTTGTTCTAAAGTCAAAGCAATTATTACCTCTTTACAACACAACTTTGATTCGCCGACGTTTTTCACCGACCACCGCCATTTTAGCCGACAAGTTTTTTTTTTCTAAACGCAATAAAAATATTAAAATCCCGTAGAAGCTTTGTCGGTGAAATATTTTCTATGGCTTTATTAGTTTATAGGCACCGTTAGTGAAAACGTTATTACTTTATTAGTTTATGGTTGGTTACTTATTGTAACGATGCTTTTAAGCAGTGTAAATTTGAATTTGTTTTTAGAATTTTCGAACAATTATTTTTTTAATTAACAGCCTTGTGTACTTGGTTTACTAGAACGTAAAAGTGACTTTATTTATTTAGGTTTATGGCTTGGCAGCTAGGCCTTTAAGCTAGATCTTAGTTTATAATATAGTTTTTTTCATTTTCTTAAGCCTTTGTGTAGCACAGCTGAACTGTAATCAGCTAGTGCCATTCAACGGAGTTCTTGTGACAACTCAAAAGGCCACATTTGACTATACATCATTACTACTCAAAAACTATCAATATCCTACAACTACTTATCGTTAATTTTAGAGTAATTTTACACATATTTAGAAAATAAAACTGCACAGCACAACATCTCCTTTCAGTTCTCACCAAAAACTCCATGTAAAAGTGACGGATTTGATTCCAATTTCTTACTCTGGTCTGGGTCTTTGGGATTGAACGCAAAGTTTAAATTATTTTATTCCATATTCTATGAACAAACAAGGAATGTATTTGTATGTCCGCCATTTACGTGAAATTACTGATGTTAAGTTTTCTAGATAGATATCCAAAACCATACGAACGCATATAGTTTTTGTTTCTTTCTCTGGCTTGAGTGTTTAGGATCGAACCCAAACTTGTCCGTTATATAATTTATAACACAAACATATATTGCTTATTTTCTGAACTTAATGTTGTCTGCTCGCTGTCCACTATTTATATAAAATTATTAAAATTACGAATGGTTTAAGTAATTCATACATTACTAAAAAACAACAAACTTTCAGCGTTCTAGCTAAATATCACAAACCATGCAAACCCATACAACAAATAAAAGAAAGAAAATTACATTATGATCCAATAAAATCCAGTATATTTCACGCTTGATCACAAACTATATTATTCTATAACAATATTTTGTTTAATCATTTAGTAATATCAAAACATATCTCTTAGGGATTAGCAGCATACAAAGGGCATGAGCAATTATCCAATACGCGTGAACAATTGTACCGTATCATAACATTAACCAACTAGTAGACGATTTCCAATAGTAATAATAATGGGTTATCATCTTATAGGCCCAAATTGGTCATGCGTATGATCCGTATTTAAATAACAGCAACATTCTAATAAAAAGGTGCATGTGTGATATTGGCTCTTCGGATGGATAAAACTAATTTACCTATAAGAAATAGGAATTTTATGTTATATGGAGTAAAGTTTTATTTAGTAGCCAATCTCAATTAAATCATGAATTTGAATATTCAGGATTTTTTGACAAGTTTCATTCATTTGTTTATGTATAACTCAAACTTTATTTCGTTTGTATCCGTTACAAAGACAATACAAAATATATACTTCAAGGCGATAATAAGCTCAGGGTCATAATTTAAGTAATTTAAGAAATGACCATTTATAAGAGTATATCTAATCTGTAAATCCGCTTAAAACTTAATCGGTTCTCCAGTTGGTCATGATCTGGGTGCCTGGAATCGGCGCCAAAGTGGTCCATTGTATTGCTTAACTTGGAGACATACACCTGCGGACTAATTATTTTATGTAAACTAACTGAATCTTGAACTCTGAATCTTTCAACTACATGTAAAGCATATAAGAGTAGATAGATAGCGACATTTTTTGACAAAACAATCGGTGGCCTTGTCGCTTAGAGCGATCTCTTCCAGACTACTAAATTTTAGGGTATTCTTAGCTAATCTGTCTTTTTTGATGGTGCATAAATTTAATGTTCCTAAACCTTTAAGATACACTCTACATTTTTAAAATAAATACATATACAAATACACGATAAATAATAATAAAATATAACAGATAAATAAATTGCATATAGGTAATTTAGGAATATGTAGTTGCTTAACTCATATATGCCCAGGAGCACGAGAAACTAAATTTTCTATACCCATCTCAAGCCTCCTTATAGTACATGCATACTTCAATATTACATTTTAAAAACTCAGATAAAAAACAACTATAGCATGACTAGACTTGTTGATAATTGCCTGGATATTAAAGCGACTCCTAACCGTATTGATCAATGTATAATATTGCTGTATAGGGGACCATCTCCCCTAACAATTTACCCGATAAAATCTAGCTACTTGCTAACAAAGTAATGAAGATAAATATCTCCGCAGGGAGCCCGCTCGCAATAAAAACAAAATCAGTTTAAGCTCATTGACAAGACATATTACATCTAGCAAACCCCACGCGAAACGAAACGTGCCAATCTGACAATTTGACGTATAATTAAACGTGGCCGACCTGTCAAATTGTGGCGGGTATCGGTTGACCAATTGATCGGAAACTAACAGCTGCATGCGTTAATTAGCCGGTTTTAAATGCTTTTAATTTTATTAGCAGTGTGTTTAAGGATAATTGAATGGTTAAGGCAAATACTGAATGTAGACGGTTCATTTCTGTTTTCAATTTTGATACAAATGTGAAATTGTACCAACTTAAAGAAACAAGCGAACTTAATCTATATAAATGAAAATGAATCGTAAAAATGTATGTACGCGCATAATTAGAGAAAGCCTTTACCGATTTTGATGAATTATTTTGTGTGTGTTTCGAGTGGGTTTCCGGGTGGTTTACATTCATAATAGGAACCCGTAGAATAATACTATAATCGAGTCCTAGATTTTTATTTTTTCAGGGTAGAATAACGTCTGCCGGGACTACTAGTTATTAATGAAGGTTTCATATGTGACTTTTTAACTGATTATCAGTTTATTTATTACGTAATAGTGTTTCTTAGTATAAAATGTTGTGCATAAATAACTAATAAAAATAAAAATAACACTTAGAACTTTTTATAATAAAATAAAATAAAAAGTTCTAAAGTCACTTATGCAACCTTTTTTTAACAATTAATTACTATTTATGTCTAAGTTCTATACTGATTCAATGATAGATTTCAACATGTCCAATTTCAGCTTGTAGCTGGTTCTTATATTTTATCGACACTACAATTGCTCTACTATCGGCAGCACCATTACAAATTTCAAAATTCAACCGATGGCAAGGCAAGTGAATGAATAGTAAGATATAGAAGCTGGCTATTTATCTAGAATTTAAACTAAAGATTTTCCTCTCATTCATCTCCACTAAGTATAAATCACAGTAATCCATCCAGAAACCACCCACACATCCGAGAATTATCCACCCAATAAACCAATTACTAAGCGATTTAATTAATAGTGGTCCAGTCAATTTGCTATGCCCGATAGCTATTGTAATACGCAAACCTACGGCCATACATTAGCCATTTGTGTTATCGTGAATGGCGGGCCCTAGTCGGCACGCGTTCGTAATTGTATTGGCGTGAATGGGAAATTAATACCCTTGTCTATGGTATCGTCGCTCGCTATTTGGGGATTCGAATTTGGAATTTATACTTTTTTCAAAGAGGTCAACGATGGTTGACTTTTAGATTGTTCACGGGTGATTTTAAATTCGATCTTTTGGTTAGCTATATTTTTCTGGCGCTTTTCAAGTTAAGCCGTGACGTGTTCATTTCTTTTTTTTTAGGTTTATGGCTTGGCAGTTAGGCCTTTAAGCCAGGTCTTAGATTACACATTGTTCATTTTAGAGTAAATTTACACATTTTTAGAAAATAAAACTGCACAGCACAACATCTCCTTTCAGTTCCCGCCAAAAACTCCCGTGTTCATTTCTTTATTTCCATTTACATAGAAATGTGACATAAAATTTTAAAATAAAAAATCTTTATTTAAAAAAAAGGTTTCACTAGAGACTTTTAAATGCTTTATTGTAAAAAGTGTCAAATTTTGTTATTTTTATTTCTATTAGTTATTATTGCACAACAGTATTTTATACTTTGTATACCTGAATTAGCTGTCAATGTTTAACGTCATGTCAAATAAGACATTAGCCTTGGCTACATCTACAGGACACAGTCACTAACACTTGTGTTATACTCATTTCATATACATTACAACCATCAAATCACCTGACCTCGCCGATATTTGACATGTCGTTAAAATTATACCTAAATTAAATTATAGATATAATAACAATACACTCAACTATCACGACACATTAGCTATAAGTGCCTAAGGCCATACAAATATGAACATGACCAATAATTTCGAAACGCTGCTTCGGTCAGCTTTGTTTCAAAATAAGCGTTAATATTCATCACAAACAATTCAGTATCTAGGCCTAAAGCCAGGGGCACATTGTTTTGTTTCAACCCACGTAATATAACGGCTGTTTTGTCATTTCATGTTTGGGCGTTTGGAAATGTTCCATTTTCAAATTGGTTTTATTTTTAATAACTCTATTTTCTTGTTTTATTTAAGTTTTTGACCTAATGCCACTCGTTTTTATTACTTTTTGTTATGTTGTCTCTAGATGCGTTATTTTTTTTTCATTTTTTAATTGCATTGTATATAGTGTAGTATTAATTTATTTGGTTCTTTTGCAGTTACTGCACCACAACATTGAATAAAATTTAAAATTATAGAATGGATATACTTTATTGTGTTTTAAAAGACATCTAATAGAAATACAATTTTACAGTACAATAGGTGTTCTTGTCGTTATTGGCGAGTTTTTCCACACAATCTTTGTATGCACAAGAAGTTTGATAAGAACGGTGGCGTCTTACATTATTTTTCAAATTTCAAATCAGAATCTTATAATAAATATATATACTTGTCTTATATGTAAATAAAATATTAGGTATACAATATATTTACATAGTAAATATAAATCGAGAAAAGAGTTATATGAACGACTGATTTACGCTTTTTGGCCATAGATAATTGCACTCAATATGTTTTTGTTAACACCAATATCCGCTAATATTTTGCATATCTCTTCACGTCTTCGAACTTTATGCTTTAAAAGTTGTACTGTACCCATCAATACACATTCTTACTCAATATGATTGAGTTAAAGTAATTTTTAGGATTTTGAAAGAAGCCTACAAACCCTTACCTAAAACTTACTCTAAGTTTATATGAATAAGAATGTTAGTGTTTTTGAAAATATATTTAATTAGTGTTTTTGAAAACTAACTGGCAATAATCACGGCAGACAGAAGCCAGGTTATGTAATCATACCAGAACTGAAATAAACAAGTAATATTAACAAAACCGGATCACAAGGGTTTACAGCCAAAACCCAATTCTTCATCTTTCACACTTTCTGTAATCGAATGTATTCTGCCCTTAATAACAGACTTCTGATAAGTCTATAACAAACTTGTCATATTATTGAAACGTTATGAAACATTCGTGTTGGCCCATTTAGCACCCACCATCACCGAAACATACAAATCATACAACTAATGACTATATCGCCTTTAAAAGACACGTGATTTGTTGAGAAAATTAACAAATGTACCATGATAGACGCAGCCTTATTGATGTTCACCGACTTAGAGTACTGCTTTTGAAGTTTAAAAACATATATTATTATAAATTTACTGTACGAGCCGCTTTCAATCACATTATGGAAGGACATTTGTGACACCAAAGGTGCTAACAATGTGCTGCCACTCTCTAAAGGGATGCTGGAACCTGGTCACTATTGCCGGAACATAACTTAAGGTTGTTATAGCGGCATACTCCAGACCATCCAGACGAGCAAATACCCTGCCACCTGGCTGTGGGTTGTTTTGTCGCCTGTTACGTCAGGCCGCCAAGCCGCAGGAAATTGTATTCTCTCTCCATCACTGCATTAATTTGGGATCAATTCTCTAAATCAGGGTAGGTAGTGTAATAATAAAGACACATTGGCCGCTTCGCATTTACCAAACACGTCTATATCAACCGGTTCGGCGGCGGAAACAGCTGAATTACTGCAAGTATCAATCCCCAGTGAGGTATGTTTGTGCTGTTTGCTGTTGAACGCCTGGCCGCAGTCCTGAGGCCATGAGCCTCGACAAAGATCTATCAGAACGACTCATTGAGACTTGTAATCAAGGGCTGTTTTCTTTCTTGGACAATGGATCAGTATGAAGATCCAGCGAGATAACCTAGCCAGCCTTCTAGGAAACTTACCCATTGACCTCGCAGATCTACAATCAGTATTCTACTTATAGTCTCAAGCCTCTTTTGTATTACTTTATACTTTAATCAGCGTCTTAAAAGAAGGTACCAAGTTGTCAATAAGTCGTGAAAGGCTTACTTACTGATGGGTATTCACTATATGAAAATTGTATGTAAATAATAATCGTGTTAAATATTTTGTAGTTTTTCTACAAATTTAAAGGTGCTTAATATTAATTGAAACCAAAACAGATGTATTCTTTGTCCTACCACTTGAATTTAAAAGTAACTCTTACGACCATTCCAAATTTAAACTTGACGTTCGTCGCCATGCGCCATCTTTCCGTTTCGACATTACGGAAGCATTTTTTTTATTGTCTATGGCGCGTTCCGTTTTACGTTACAGCTGTTTAAAAAAAAAGTTTAGTTACAAACAAATTAAAGAGCGGCTAGACTGTTGCAAATTGGTTTTAAAGTGTTCTGTCGCCACCCTGCATGGGAACTGGAAGTCAAGTGGTGCCGACGCCATTTAAAAAAAAACACTTGATGTTAAAACGCTTTACATATGCAATAAATTTGTTATAATGAGGAGCTTATTGATATTTAGGTTGGCGATTGTGATTTTGTGGTGATATTTATTTGAGAATATCTTTGTTGTAAGCATGTCGTGTGAGTTTCTTGTGAATAATTTACATCATCTTAATGCCGGTTGCGACGTTCAATCAATAATAGTTACGACTTTATTAATATTAGCCTAGCATCAGTAGTGTAGCTTGCCTTGTGCAGGCCCTGTATCAAAATGTGTAAATGTGGACCCAAAGCAATGGTAAATAAAGGGCTTTTTATTTATTGCAGGAGTTCAACAGACAGGCAGGCGGCCTACTTAATGGAAAGCGGTTACCATCACCTATGGACATTTGCAACTCCAAACGTGCTACAAATGCGCTGCTGCTCTCTTAAGGGAGACTGGAATCTGGTCACTAATGCCGGAACACAACTCAAGGTTGTTATGGCGACATACTTTAGACCAGGGGCGGTAGCCATCCAGTCGGTCAAATGCCCTACCACTTGGCGCATAAAATTATATAAGAAACAAAAAATGCTCGCATTGAATAAGTATATATTGAATACATTGACGTGAAACTGTCAGTCTTGAGCTTATCGTGTTTCGTACCGTGAGCGAGAGTGAAGATAGCCCACTTCCCCCCTCCCTCTGTCTCACTGCCCTATCCCATAAGTCTCTGATCGCTCTATTGCAGGGGTCGCCAAATGGCGTACGTGCCGCGGTCCGCATCCGTACCGCCGACTCATTTTGTGCGAAAAAATGTCTATTTAATTTTTTATTCTTTATTGTACACAAAAAGTTACATACAAAATTATAAAATAGGGGTGATGTACAAAGGCGAACTTACCCCTAAAAGAGTTTTCTTCCAGCAAACCTATGAGTCTAGCGAGAAGGGGAAAAGCAAAACGCAGGGTTGCGTACACTAAAGGTATTGTACAATATAACATTGAATATAAACAAATTAACAAAAATAAATTACATACAAGATACTCTTAAGATACAGACATACATATATAATGTAAAATATTGATATACAACGATAATTTAAGATAGATAATGCGCTTTCACTTTTTTTTTAACTGCTCTCCGATGAGCTATCTCGGATCGTATGTGGCAGGGCGTTTCATAATCTAACTGCGTGGATGGAGAAAGAACCACTTTTTCTCATTGATATGTAAAAAAATACCTTTGTTATTTCTGTAATTATTACATTTGTTTAATAGATATTTTTTTCTATAAAATGCTGTGCAGACGCCGATCGAAACTGATTGGTGACCTCTGCTCTATCGCATCCCTTCTATCCTAAAGCCTGGCAACGCCTTAGCTTCGCCCCTGAAGTTGCACGCGTCTGTAGGCGCAATATGTAAAGCACCTTCCTGATTGACAATACTATAACGGTCTTATTCATATTGAGTTAGAGTAATGTAGGCAAGAACCATAAAGAAACCTACACACGTACTCTAATTCAATACGAGTGAGACAGAAATAGTTTAGTTTCTCGTTTCTAATTTAAATTTGGAATGTCTTAATAAAATGCCACAATAAACAGGCTTGCTATGAGATTGATCTAATAAAGTGACCGGTGTAACCACGCCAGAAGCGTATCGAAGCGAGTTCCAAGCACCCCAATATAACCCCACACCGCCGGGAACCAGTAGCCGGTAGGTGCTAATTGCGTGCACCCATACACACAAAAGCCGTACATTAACTCAGAACAAACACAAATAAGCTATTGTCTAATTAAATATTTTCCCATGCGGTCTCTATGTTCACAAAGACTGTTGCCGCTTAATTTAAAAAACAAAAAAGACATAACGTCAAAAAAGCGCATCACTGCGCGAAGTTGATTTTCGAATTAGGGATGTTGGCTTTTCAGAAATGAAAACGGTATCGTTTTTATTTATAATACCGATGTCAAGATTATAATCTTCCGATGATTAAACCCCGTGCAACTATTTATATTTTAGTTTACGGTAATACCGTCTCAAAGAGGCCCATTCACTATCCTGCATGGCAGTTCGCCAAGTAATGCAGGACTGTGATTGCAGCCTACATTGCGTCCTGCAACACTGAGCAGAAGCCTCTGGAGTACTGCAAGCTTCCCCCACTGCAAGATCTGCGCTCTAGGATAGTGAATAGCCTGTCTGTAGATAACAAAAAGTCAAAATTAAATATATAATTCATGAAACTGAAGACATAGCCATATATATTATAATTAGCTTCCTTGGATGTACAATTATACAATCTTAACTAAGCTTGTAGCCATGCATCGAGATAATATGATATCATTAACCTACACGTAGGTATAGATACATGTCGTGATGACTCGTCTCAGCACAATCCAAGTTCTTAAACTATTGTAAGCAGATTTTGAATAGAACAAACAATTTATAACTATATATTCAAAGTTGAGTGATTTTGTGTTGCAGTCGCTAAATATTATTATTAGGCACGTTTATTGAAAAATACGCATCACCTCAATATGTTCTTGGTCCTTACACTAGTTAAAACGTATCATAACTGAATCTCGTAATAATAATACCTCACGTCTATTGCCCATCCCTAATAACCTCAAAAACACCGACATTACAAATCTGATTAGTCGTTGAAGTGGTTCTAAATTTAAAAAGGCGAGGCAATATTGACATTTGTTTGAAAACGCTTTAGAGCTCGTCCGTGGTAATGGCGTTATGGCGGTATGATTAAGACGTTCATTGTCTATTCTTTTTTATTATTTATATTATATATATATATATATATATATATATATATATATATATATGTGTGTGTTTTTCACTGCACTGATAGAAGCCTTTTGAACATACAAATGAAATATAAATTATTAATTAGGTTAGATATTTTACTTGAATAGTTACTGATTCGAACAAAACATTTATTAATGCTCGATGTAGGCGTCCCATTTGCGCTATGTATTTCTCCGAGGTCCTCCGTTCCTTCAGTCCAGGATACTTGTACTCTATCGACCGTATGCGATAAATGACACCAGCCAACTGACACTTTCTATTAATTTTTCGAACGGTGTTTTTAACTTTCGTTCTACAGGATATATTTGTTTCTATGTTTGGACTTGAGTTTAGAAATTTTTGGTGACTTTCCTACTAGGAATCGAAGCCATAATTGCTAGTAGCAGGAGTAGTACAATTCACCACAACAGCAGGCAAAGGAACGCGGTCCATACCTCGTTTAATGTATTAAGTCATCAAAATAGCTCAGTGAAATTGTAGGGTTTCGACTGACGCCAATCAACGACGTTCTTGTGACAATTCGAAAAGCCACATTTGACTTCACAAAAACACCAAATTACTAATTACAAACTACTAATACAGATTTATGGAAAAGAAAACTACACGGCATAACGTTAGCTTTCAGATTCAGCTAAAAACTCCCGAAGCCATAGTTACTCCTAAGGATCTTAAAATGTCTTTGGTTTTTCAATTCACCTAGGTGAAGACTGCAAAATTAATTCTTACCACGAAAAACAACATAATTATAGTAGCCGTGTCTAGAGATCAGTAATTAAGATAAATAAACATTAAAAGTTCACTTACAAGTGTGTACTTCAACTCTTTAAGTGAAGCCGGTATTTTTTCATAGTAAAGATAACTAATAATCGCTTCTTAAACTAAAAAGGGTTGTTATTGTACTCGTGGATAATTAAGAATGCTTTACTATGCTACTGTTTTAAAGAAAAGTGAACAATGTATTCTGGTTACACTTCCTGTCTTATGTGTTCGATTTTTGAGAAAACTTTTTTTAAAGTAAAACTTCTTTAGAATCGTTGTGATTTGAAATTCGGGCAACTGAAATACATATTAGGTCTATATCTGGTATATACTAGGATATGCCCGCGACTTCGTAGGCTATCTATTTCTTTTCATATCGTTTATGTGATTTTTTATTGATAAACAATTAAATAAATTGTCTTTCTATCTTCTAATATATTTTTTTTACATTGTCCACAGAATCGTTAAGTCCACAGTCTGAGCAGATGAACAATTCAAATTCGGCGCCCGATCCAAATATCAGGTGAATACAAAGTTTTTCTTACTTTTTAAACTAAAGCCACATAATTATTATATAAAAAATGTTTTTATAATTATAAAATTTCATGCTCTGTATGTTTGAAGCCGCAAAACTTGAACAATACTTATGTATGTAGTTTATTTTAAATGTCTACAATAATGTTGCATTTCAATAGAAGAGCGTTTTATTATATTCCTCACTCTAGGTCTTAGACCATTAATGGTCTAAGCTCTAGGTATATTTAAAAATTCAGTTTCCATAATAATTATCCATGAGTCGGTAAAACTCGAAAATTAATCTATGGTTTGTCTTGACATTTTTCCCAAAGAGGCCCATTCACTATCCTACATGATAGTGAGCAGTGCGTGGAGCTTGCAGGGCCGCCATCCACAATCCTTTATTTTAGGATAGTGAATGATCCTCTTTAACGTTACATTTAAAAAAAGTGTTTTTATATACTCTTTGTTCTATATTTAAACATTCAACTTCAAAAAGTAGACAATATATTGAACTCCCTCAGCAAAGCGATAGTCGTGACTGGAGTTAGCTAATAGTTAGATATTCAATAGTATAATGCTATTCATATAGGTATTTTCCGTAACAGTTTAAGCAACCTAATATTTAATATTCCCAGGAGGTACCGTACAGCCTTCACACGTGAGCAGCTAGCGCGATTGGAGAAGGAGTTCATGAAAGAGAACTATGTTTCAAGACCTAGAAGATGCGAATTGGCCGCACAACTGCAACTACCTGAGTCTACAATTAAAGTAGGTTCCTACTATTATTAGTTCATTGACCGATACATCGATATCTGTTTTTTTTTAAACTAATATGTAATACATGATAGGTGATAGTGGGGTAAGATCGTACTCCTCTCATTTTTTATCTTTTTCAAACGGAATTTAACCCCAACTACAATTCGACCATGGAGTTAAATGGTGTCTTAACTTTACTAACTGATTTGTGGTCCTTGTAGCTATTCAGACATGGAAATAACGAGAAGTGAATGGAGTTTTACTGACGGGCTTCACCAGTGGCGGATTTACCAATAGCCTGAGTAGGCTGGAGCCTAGGGCTGCAGATTTTAGAAGGGCGGCAAATTTGGGGCCAATTTTTTAATATACATTATTATGTCTTACACAATCTTCAAATTACGGAAAAAGGAGGTCTAATAAAGTAACCATTTCATTGACAAAAAAATATCTAATTAATATGATTGTGAATAAGGGTATCGATTTTTAGAGGTCGGTAGGGGCGGTAAAATTAGAATAGCCTACAGGCGTCATATCTCTAAATCCGCCCCTGGGCTTGGCCACCTTGACTATAGGTATTATAACAACGTAATAGAGTCATGAAGTAATCATTTCCTTGATTTGAGCTTGTAAGGCAGGCTCGATGGGGGCGATACTATGTTCTCGCAAAATATTGATGTGAAACGGTTATTCGTGTTCTTAAGATCAGTGAGAGTTCTAATGGCCCACTTGTCCCCTTTTATTTTTAAACGGTGGGGAATACATTTGCGTATCCCCTCGGGCCGAGGTGCGCCCCCTCGGCGGTACGCGAAACTCCAGACGGCTGGGTCTGAACACACCTTCCATCAAGAAGAAGTTGTGTGATGCCTGGCACTAGACTGCCCACTAAACCTTCCACCGTCCCGCCGCGTCTATTTTTTTTTTATTGTATGAGTTCATCGCCTACGGAAATTTGCAACAGCAAAGGTACATACTAGTTTCTGGAAAAAATATCTCGTATAACATAATTGAACAATGAGGCCGTTCATTCAGGTCGTTATGTGGGCGGGAAATGTGGAAATATGTGCTGAATATAATGAAATTACTGTCTCATGTCAAATGGAGAGTGGGTGTGTGACAGTTACTAAAAACAAACGTAAGGAGATGTGTGATTTGTGACTCATACAAGGTTTTGAAACTGAAAGGAAAATGTCAATTTAATAATGTGGGATTTTTATATCACTTGGGCCCAATTCTGCCGTTTCAATATCTTGACGTTATTCAAAGTATATGGCAGGGTTGCTATTACTTATCGACAGTTCGTTTTCCTTGCAATCGGTTCAAATACAGGGGCGGATTTAGAAATATACCGCCTTTAGGCTATTCAAATTTTGTCGCCCTTACCGACCTCTACAAATCGATAGCCTAGTTCAGAATCTTATCATTTTTTTTTATCAGTGAAATTGTAACTTTATGTATTGTGCACTATCGTCTTAACTACACAACCTTTTCTTCCCGTTATTAGTAGATTGTAAAGCAGGAGATCGATGGGTTTGTTTCTGCCATAGCCAAAAGCGACTACTCAAATTGTAAAGCCATTTATCTAATTGTTGAACCATATTTATGTTGAATGGTTTGTGTAGGCTTAATAAGAATTATCTTATTATATTTGAGAATTTAAGAAAGAGATAATTTCTGTAAGACATAAAAAAATATTGACTTCAAATTTGCCGCCCTCCAAAATCTGCCGCCCTAGGCTCCAGCCTACTCAGCCTATTGGTAAATCCGCCACTGTTAAAATATAAAACAAACTTCAAATTCAAATGTTTGACGGCCTCTGTGGTTGAGCGGGCTAAGCCTTTGCCGGCCTTCCTCGCTGCAACGCAGAGGCTCCGGGCTCGATTCCTGGTATAGTAAATTTCGGAAACGTATTTTCTCCGTTATTTACCATGGTCTGGGTGTCTGGGATCGGCCCCAGAGTGGTCCGTTGTGTATTACCCATAACACAAGCGTAACTTGCTTAATTTGGGGATATATAATGTGTGTGAATGTCTGCCGATTTATTATTATTATTACATTCATGTGCGCAATTAAATGTTGAAGACGAAGTCATAAATCAAGTTAAGTACTAAACTACTAAACATTGCGATTACTTAGTTCTTTAAATGACTTTAATGGCCACTTTGAATAATTGTGAACAAAATTGTAAACGGTTTTATTCAAAATAAGTTCCACTGGAGAACACTTAAAGGTCATACATATAGGTTAAAATTTGGTTTTACTTCTATGTACACCGCTTCGCGACATGTTATTGCTGTTAAGGAAAAGAAACGGCCACAAACTCCTCAGCAACATGTCTAGCTAAAATTGTTTTTCTTTATATTTCTTATTTTATTTATATCTTTTTTGAAGTGATAACTTCTTATGGGACGGCAACCCGCTTCGTTACGTAATGCGTTACGGCCCCAGTGTGTCTGGCTTCCCTTTCTCTCACGCATACGGCAGCGGTAGGCAGGCTCCTCCTCTCTCACTCTAACCCACAGCGCCGTATTTCTCCTAATGTACATATTCAAGAATTGTAACTAAGAATAAACAAGATATTATTAATAAATAACCTTTCCTTACATTATGATATTAATATACATAAAATTTAAGTAATAACCTAAGTTTTTCTCAAGTTAAACCATTTCAATATTAAATAGTATAACTTGATTAAGTTATCACTTCTGGCGGGCGTCCCGAGATGCAGGTTTTTTTAATAAGTTTTATAAAGAAGCATGTAACAGGATTACTTTTCGAAGAATTAATGGAGTTGTAGCAAAGTTGTTACCCGTGCAGGAATGGAGAAAGAATACAATTTCCTGCATTGGGGCGGCGTGTCGTAAGAGGCGACAAAACAACCCACAGCCAGGAGGGCATTTGTCCGGCTGGATGGCTACCACACCTGGTCTAGAGTATGTCGCCATAACAACCTTGGCTTGTGTTCCGGCATTAGTGGCCACGTTCCAGTTTCCCTTAAGAGAGCAACAGCACATTTGTAACACCTTTGGTGTCGCAAATGTCCATAGGCAATGGTAACCGCTTTCCATCAAGTGGGCCGTCTGTCTGTCTGCTGAACTCATGCAATAAAAAAAACAGTTCATATACAAGTAAATGTCAAAATTCAACCGACAGGCAACTGAACGGTGCGTAAGATACAGAAAGGGGCCAATAGTCGACTAGACGTCCATTCTCTAACATCTTTGCATAACATGGTATCAATTACCGCACCACTAATTGGGTTTCACTCGATTTTCAACAGTATTCACACGTTTGTAACGTGATTCTCTGTATTAGCACACTGCCATAAAGCACTTTTGATGGAAATTATTACTAGACTAATTGAGGCATCATACTCTCATACATAACGCCTGTTAGTCACTCACTTGTACTGTTACAAAATGACTCAAATCTGTGATAACTTTGTCCCTTCGTAGAATATTCCATACGGATTTTTTTAAGTGATAACTTCTTATGGGAGGGTAAACCTCTTCGTTACGTAACGCGTTACGGCGCTAGTCTCTCTCGCTTCCCTTTCTCTCACACAAGTTATCACTTCTGTCTGGCGTCCCATAAGTTCAGCAGACAGGCAGGCAACCCACTAGATGGAAAGCGGTTACCATCGCCTATAGACATTTGCAACACCAAAGATGCTACAAATGCGCTGCTTCTCGCTTAAGCGGGACTGGAACCTAGTCACTAATGCCGGAACACAACTGAGGTTCTTATGGCGGCATACTCTAGACCAGGGGTGGTAGCCATCCAGTCAGGCATAACCCTAAAACCTGGCTGTGGGTTGTTTTGTCCCCTTTTAAGACAGGCCGTCCGGCAGCAGGAAATTTTATTATATATAATAAGTATATAAAATTCTAAAGATATTTGTTTGTAATTGGACTTCTCCTGGACCGATCTTAATGAATTTCGTGTGTTTAAGAGTGGGTCCTCAGATGGTTTAGATTCACAATTGGACCTGGTAGGTGGCGCTGGAATCGGGTCCTAGATTTTTATATATTCATGGCAGGGCTACGTCTACCGGGACCACTAGTTTATTCTAAATACCTACTTTATTGGACGTGACTTTCTAACATCAAATTCCATGAACCTGCCTGTTTTCCAACATTGGAAAAAAAATGTAATTAAGAAGAAAGTCTGCGTGGCAAAAATAAAACATGGCGGCATTATAAAGAAAATTGATTAAAATACCACTTCACACACATACAGATTACAACAGCACACCAATAAAAATTCATCACAATAAACAAACATAGGAAAAATAAAATATTAACATATTTTACAACCGATCAAATAGTAGCCGACTCTTAATTTAATAGTTTTTAATTGGTATTATCGCGCCATAAACCAGATGCCCCGATCGTACGATGACGCTTCGGCGTTGTACTGGATAATGACTAGGGTTGGGATTAATTCGATTTTTGAAATTATTCAAAGATTCGAATTTTACCCTTTTGTTCTCTATGGTCCGTATTCTAAAGGTGGAGCTAGATCTACGATAGCTTTACAGATATAGGCAACCGCCTTCTGCGTGTAACGACACGCTGAAATTGCAATGGGCTTAATGCGTTAATATTGTTAATCACATTAAATATTGAGAGATAGATGTATATTTTTGTATATATACTAGTGTGCGTATGCGTATAGAGCTTTATCTTTTAATGCTTTAATTAAGACACCTTCGGCTGCAGTGTAGAACTTTAACACTAACGCAAGTGCAGCCGCAGCGATAAAGGCTAAAGAGATATAGAGCTAAAAATATACAATATAGGAAGGCTCTTGAGAAAGGACGTAAACAGGCATTTAAAGTCTTAGCGAGTTAGGCAACGTATCGGCTCCCTTGGAGTTGCAGATGTCCATGGGTGACGCGACGGTAGCCCCTTGCCATCAAGTGGACCCGTTTGCCGCAACAAACAAAAAAAGACATGGATTACAAAACATTTTCGAATGAATAAGCCAGGCCGCGTCGCTTTAATATTGTTAATGAAATTTTGTTGGAATCTTAATGAGCAAGGCTTTGCCATGCAGCTTTATATAAAAAAGGTATCAATGTGATAAAACAATTTCTATGATATCAATTGTATTTAAGGAATCATTGTTTTGTTGGATTTTTTAAAATTAAAAGATTATGCGATATAAATTGATATTTTTTTGTTGAGATAATCAATTTAATTTAGAATCCCACACAAGAATGTTTATGACTACATTTTAAGGGCTTACAAAATATTGCATGAAAAACAGCTACTCTTTTCTACGTAGTTAAAATTCGAATTAATTATTTTTTTAGAGATCCTTGGCCAAAAGTCAATAATCATACTATTAATACTTGACCATTTTTTTTCAATGAAGTTTAAATGGTTTATAACACTTTAGTGCTCAACCAAATAACACATACAAAACTTCAGTTACAATACTTTTTGGCTAAACAATAGCCGGCTTTATCTCTTGCGGCGACCTTATCCATGCAAACAACTTATAGGCTATTCTTAGCTAATCTGGTTATGTAGATGGCGCATAAGTTCAGGTAATCTATATTCTTATTTCAAAAATCGGGAACTTTTGTTAGTCTACCAATTAAATTGTGACCGAATTCGGCACACAACTAACACATCACTCCACTATTCATTCTTTTCCATTCACTAGCTCTAATGATAGCCATTTTATGATGGTTCCGTTCTCCGCAGCATTAATGTTCATTAGCATTCTACAGCTACCGAATAATTCGGTCGGGCTCCTTTATTAATACGCATCGACAAATTAGCGTGAATGTAAAATTCGAATGAAGTCATAAACAACATGTGTTTTTTTTATCAAGCTCGAACTTTTCGGTTGGTATTCTGTTATTTTGTTTTTTTTTATTACAAGTGATAATTGAAATTATTACCGGACAGTGTTCGTGACGCGAAGAATTTAAATTGGCGTGGCGTTCCATTTGCTTAGACTTTTTTTTTAATAAAAAATTAATAATAGCAGATAATCCACGTCCCACTTCTAAACAGTATACTGGATGAAAAACCTTCAATACTTATTCAGAATGGTTTAACGAGTTTCTCAAACCGATTATCGTGATATACATGATATTTCGTATGTTTTCGAAGATGCTTTTTTTCCTAGGCGATGGTCATACCAGTATTCATCTACTATAATATTATTAAACAACTTTAACAGTTCGCAACAAAAGGGACGGGCTTTAGATAAGCAAAACCAAAGTAAACGCAATAAACTGAAAACGCATTTTCCTTTGCAAGCAATTAACAGATCGTTTTTAGTTCGAACAAAGGTTGTGAAAGAGCTTTGTTTGTTTTACAATGTTGGCCATCCTGGGCGGCCATTATGTTCTTTTAATGATTTTAAATAGCCTTAAGGCACAGCTCTTTACGATCGGTGCTCGGCTGTTTACGAAATTGTGCAATTAATTAGCGAGTCTATGTCAAAGGAATATGTAAGGGATGTGTTGTATGTATTCGATTAGTTTCAGTGTTAGTTTTTGAGCTAAAGAGTCTTTCGATTAGGTTGTAGTCAAATGACAAAAACAATTAATGTTGATCATTCCTACAGAATCTCTCGATTTAAGTAGATTGACTCGCATTTACCTTATTTTTTATATAAATAAAATTTTACCTTATTTTTGTATAAGACAGTACAATAGACATATAAAAACTTCATATCATATCATATTTTAAATCAATTAATAATAATTTTATGATAGCACATCACTATTCACAATAATTATACAAAGTCAATTGTAGGAGTCTTTGGCGGGAACTGAAAGGAGATGTTGTGCTGAGCAGTTTTATTTTCTAAAAATGTGTAAAATTACTCTAAAATGAACAATTAGGATATTGATAGTTTTTGAGTAGTAATTTATGTGTTTTTGTGAGAAATGTGAACAGTATAGTCAAATGTGGCCTTTTGAGTTGTCACAAGAACTCCGTTGAATGGCACTAGCTGATTACCTACAGTTCAGCTGTGCTACACATAGGCTTAAGAAAATGAAGAAACTATACTGTAAAGTAAGCTCTGGCTTAAAGGCCTAGCTGCCAAGCCATAAACCTAAATAAATAAAACAGTCAATTGTTCCTTTAAATGTAGTCGCTATTTTTATACGCAACAATGGGTGAAATCATACAAAGCAGCTAGTATAGTATGTCCCTTATATGTTGTGCAGTCATCATTTAATTGCAATAACGTTATAAACAGTATTATAATAAGTTATTTATTAGTATTTTATTGCTAAGTCGGTTGTTTTTATTGATTAAACCTGATTATGTCGACGATTTCTCTATTTTATTGTTTCACACTTCGAAATTCGAACTTGTTTGACTTCTTTGTCATTTAAAAGGCTATTACGATGTTTCTAGAATATATTTTTTTTATTTAGTTGTGAAGATGTTCTTAGTGGCAGGATTATTTTCTCAGTATTGATAAAGTGTGTATTTATCTTAAACATTTCTTTCTTCTTTTTCTTGAAGGTTACTGAACGGATATAAATAGATTGTATAATCAATATTTAGGATAACTTTATCTCAATAAATGATTGAATGATTTCAGTGGGCTAGACGAATATACCTAAACAAATACATAAATATCGTTTCCATACACTACATCCATGGCAATGCGAATGAAGTTTTTATGACGTTATTAGTATATTAATATAATTCTTTAATTTAAACAAACGTAATTTATAATCTTTCTCCTTTGCCCGCAGGTGTGGTTCCAAAACCGAAGAATGAAAGATAAGAGACAACGTATCGCCGTCGCTTGGCCTTACGCAGCGGTCTACAGCGACCCAGCATTCGCTGCATCAATACTCCAAGCCGCTGCATCCTCAGTAGGACTTCCATACGGTTACCCTTCACCAGCCCTAATACCCCCCTTCCACAACCCCCAACTCCTCCCCACAGGGTATCCCTACCCCTATCCACCTTACAGATATCCATACATCCCCCAAACACCACCTTCGCCTGTTAACCCTGAAGCTATTAGGCCGAGTTATCCCAATTTCAGTCTTAATGTAGATAAATAAGCTTTCGATGTAATGAGTACGGCTTTTAAAAAATAAGAATGAGGTGCACTTGTCAATGTCAAACTGTATCATTAAAACAACTTCGAACACCGATTGATTTCAGAGAAGTTTGTTCTACAAAAGATTTTATTAAAATTAAATATCCATCTAAAAGTACCTAAATGTTGAAAAAACCTCTATAAAGTAATACAGTCTGTGTAAATAAATTGAAAATAATTGTTTTACGTATCATATATGTACCTACTTCTGTTAAATTTAAAATATTTGGTTGCATAATATCGACTAAAGTCTGTGAGAAATGTCTATGGTTAAAACATGCGATTATGCAGTGTCCTATTCCATATTCAAATGTCAGTTTAAAAAAAAAAATGAAATCTTTTTTCAAAATACTGACTAGTTAAATATTTTTTTCTTATTTAGCTCGAATTGTAATAAGAAAAAGCGGCAAGGAATTTTTTTCATCGATTTGTCGTTTCCCATCAACAGTTTGTCGAGTAAATCGAAGTATTTTTCTGTTCCGCTAATTGTGCCGGCATGTGTATTATTACTATGATTACTGTAACCTCTTATATACATAGGTTTGTAATGTAATATCGTTACAAATTTGGAAAAAGGTCTAATGTGAAAATTGTTTATCATTAGATGCATTTTCGAATGTTCTAGAGTGTGTGCCACAAAAAAAACCCTACAAACTTACTCAATCTTGCCAGAATAACTATTTGATAATCCGTTAATCGTTGTAGATAATTATTTAGTAATAAATACAAGATATATAAATTTATTGCCTCGCTATTTTACGGACACTTTGCAATTAAACAGCGCAGCTGCCATTTATAGTTCCTTTATTTTCTGTGGGACTTTTTTCGTGGCGCGGACTCTATTATTACAAAACTATGCTATTATTAGGCGCGTTTTTAAAAGTTCTGTTCTATTTTTAAAATAGACGATATAAATGATGTTTATTTATTTTTTTATTTAATTAGGTTCGTTACATAAGATCGACTAAAAAATTGGGAGGAAACGGCTATTGTAAGAACTTGATTAATAATCGCATTTTCAAATGCTCAGTTTCGTTTTTAAATGTCAATGTGGATTGATTTTGCCCTCATTCTTAATGTGAATGTTTGTAAATAATAATTAGGTAATTTATTTAATGCTATTTGTTGTAATTATTGGCTCAAATAGGTGAATGTTCGTAACTTTTATGTATGAGAGAATGTTCTAAACTTACGTAGAGATTCAAAGATATAACAGCTATTCTAACAAGATTTAAAAGTATTCAAAGCAGTCAAACATATGCGTATTATATACTGCATGTTTTCCAAACTGTGTACTTGTAATATGGTTTGATAGTTAGTATTGGAGAAAATAAATTATAATGCCTATGTATTCAGTCATCTTTAGTGAGTTTAGAATTTTGCTGTGCATGTGTTTTATCTGTTATTATTAGAGTACAGTAGTAAAGAGATAATTTAGAATGTATAGCCAAATTCAGTTTAATTATTTACATAAAAGCTCATATAACTTCATTCCATTTTCTTTAGAATATGAAAGTTATTGCGTTTTTCAATAGTTTTTGTATACATATTTATTTAATAACATGTGACACTGATTTTCATATAACTATAGAATTTAATACATGTTTTAAAAGTAAAACTTATATTATATAGTGCAATAATATTTGTCTGATTATAAAGAAACAAGTAATTCTTTGTCCACATGTGACTTTTAGGTTAAAAAGTTGCGACTAAAAATCGTACATGTACTAAGTCCTTACATGATACTATATTGTACAAGCGATCTATTTGACAATGTTTCTATAAGGTCGCGTTCACACAAAGCCAATCATCGTTCGCGAGCAATCCACCGCGTGACCGGAACGCCTAAACATTTGACGTAGAACTAACGTTAATAATAATTGGTCAACTAAATCAATTCCTTGAACATCGTTGGCTCTGTCTGTATCATGTATAAGAAAAAGGTCTTCGACCACACTTGCGATTTTTAGTCGCTTCTAATTTTTTTATTTAATGTAAAAATGTTGTGTATATTTAAATGTTCATAGTTTTAGATGATCGTCTACTTAATAAATGTTAGTAGTAAATAAGAAATATTGTAAATACATACATATTAAAATAATATACATAAGAAAGTTATATATACATTTACGATGTGGTTTTATTTATTCCCCTTCTGATAGAGGAACAAAATCCTCTATCCATACATAAAAATTTGAATAAATTTTTGTCCATGTGTGTCAAATTCTCACCAATTAAACCATTACGTATTTACGAAAAAATTAAGTAATTAAGAATGTGCAGTTTTTCCTTTGGCTAAGAAATTCTTTCAAACATTACTTGAATATAGATGTATATGAATATAGAGAGGGTCTCTATATTATTATATATACCAAAACTACTGAACGCATATTGAGTAAATCTGCAAAAATTTTGCGCTGAAAGTATTTTTTTAACTTAATCGTATAACACTACCGATTTCTTCAGAATTTTTCATTCTTTAATTCGACAGCTAAAGAGTGGGGGAATACTTATGAGATTGAAAGCTAAAATTGAATTATATTAACATCAATAATTTTTATGTTCTGATTAACGAAACTTCACAAAACGAGAAGCAGAAAACAAAGAACAATCCTGAATTACAATTTTAGCAACTATCCCTAATATTATTATTTTTCGCAAAAAATATACAGAACCACAGAAATGTATAACGCCATATAGATTAAATGTTCCTACTAACTATACATATACCTATACCTATAGGTACTACGTAGATTCCGAGAAAAGTAACCCAACAAAGATTATATACATAACGGTTTATTTTATTATTGTGAACTAGAATAAGTTTGTAGGCTTCTTTAAGAACCTTAAAGGAGCCTATAAAATTATTCTAATTCAACATGGATAAGACCGTAAGAGATTAGCAAATAAAAATTACAAAAGACTATTGATAATATCTATGTTCTACCGCTAGTAAGTAAGCTAATAAATCTTTCACAGTAACAGTTCATGCAGTGTGCCTGTGGAATGCGCTACCTGTGAAAATCAGGCTTCAGGCGTTCAACGGACTCGTGAAGGATTATTACCTCAGGCTCTAAAGTCAATAATAACATCCTCAGATCCATTGTTACTATGATTAATATATTTATATATCAATATATGTATATTTTTGTCTTATTTCCATGTCTATTTATACTTGCCATTTCGAAATCTTATAAAAATACTTTTTTATTCTATTTATATTGCAAAACCCACATGCGTGTAGTAATTTTTCTCTAATCCATCCTAAGGTTATCTGGAAGAAATTGCTTTTAGTGATAAGATCGCCTATTGTCTTCTGTACTTAAACTTCTTGAATTGCATCTTAATGTTATGCAATAAAGTATATTCTATTATATACTAGTAATGTAAAAGAATATACATATATTAAGATATAGAAACCCGGCTTAAAGGAGTAAGTATAATTTAACATAAATCAGCCGATGAACGATCCGTCGCTAGTAATACGTCGCAGTGCCGTCGGTCAGCCTGCGAACGGCCTTAATTAAGGTGACCACGTCGTCGGGTGATTCATAGACTTAATATATATTAAGAGAAGATTAAGGTAACCGTTTGTTGAACCTTGACTGATTACATATACTACCTATATTAACATGTGGCCGTGTGGGAGTCGGATTAGCAATATAAAATATGTGGACATGTGTTATATATATATTGAAGTGAAACTTCTTTATCGGCGTTGGAAAAAAAAATACCGTCACATTTTTCAGTTACGCGTCACATTATTCCACAATCCATGTACCGTTCGTATCGTTGCTACGCAACGAGTTGTTGATAGATGGATTGTGAGACGAGCATTGTAATATTTCTTTACTTTATTGTGTTTTAATTAATATACAAGTTTGATGATTTATAACCAATTTCTGTAAAGTTTCATATAGTAGATCATTTTTCGAAAAATAAGGTCGTAAAGAAGTTTCACTTCTTACGTGTGTACACTACTACACGCACACATGTTTTTATTTTGTTTCTATGCATACAAAAGTACAAACATTAAAATAACATTTTACTCATTTAATTAATATTTTTACAACTCAGGTCCCGACAAAAACAAAATCCACCTGCATATCTGAAACAAAACACATTTATAACCCGTCGACATTTGAAATAATAACATTAAAATTCTTTTATAGTCGTCTTCTTTTGTTTACTTATTGGCATACGGCCTGTTGTTGTATTGTAATCATTAGCCAGGTGTTACGGATTTTAAAGTGAAATCTGATTCTAGGAAATTCAATCCACGTTTCCGGGCGGACAAATTGCATTTGTGCAGTATAAAACAATGGCCCGATTTAGGCCTCCCTAGTTAGTCGAGTGAGAACCACGGTCGAAACGAGACGTGTGTACTACAATCGGGGACCATAGTGACGGATTAGCGCATTTTATTGAATTACGACCTTCTGCATTACGTTTGGATTTGTTGTGTTCGGTTATATTTGTATCTGTGTTATACGTGTTTGTAGAGTTTTAATAAACTCTATAATAATTCCAACGACATTTTAATACGAGTCTCGCAATTCGTAAGAATATCAACTAACATTAATATAAAATTACATATAATTGAATACAATGCAAGAAAACTTAACTTATTTGTATTGTATTCTACCCATAGTTCCTTAAGACTATCAGTAGAACACTGAGTCTAGATCACGTCTTCTATGGGTAAGGTGCCCAGAAAGCTGGCTACATTTCCACGCTGGATCGCCATACTGATCCGCTGCCCGAGGTAAGCACCAGCCTTCTGATCACTTGAAGAGTCAATGAGTCGCTTCGATGCATTTTGGTAGAGGCTCATGGCCTCAGGTGGGGTCCAAGTGTCTCGACAGCAAACGGCATAAACATATAACTCTCACTGAGGGTTGCATATTTGCGTCGCTTGAGTGATTCTGCTGTTTCCGCCGCCGAACCGGCTGATCTAGACATTTTTGGTAAATGGGATGCGGCCAACGTGTCTACATAGGTCCCATCCCACACCAAAGGCTTGACACGCTGCTAAGGAATTAGTCATTCCGGCGGGACGCCTACCAGAAGGCTATATACCATCACGCTAAGACCAATAGGCGCGGAGTACCAATGAAGAATGTTTCAAAATCGGGGGTTTTATTAACTTACTTTTTTTTAACTATTCCACGCAGACAAAGTCATCGGTAGAAGCAGAAGAAGAAGTCGTTCATAAAGTGTATTCCAGTTGGTTTTAGAATTAAATAACATTATAGATAATGATTACTTATACAATTCTGAGTGCGGCTTTTACTAGGGAACAAAACATAAATTATCTGACTACTTACAAGAACATGAAAAACATGTAATATCATCACAAAATAATAAAAACAGACGGCGTACTTTCTCAATAAATCTGCACTTAGATAAAATAGTATTAAATGGTTAAGATATTACAGAAGGAATATTACGCGACTGTAGGGTCCCCATGAAGAAAGATAATAATGGAAAGGACGACTTGTGGTAAATTAAAATAGTTATTTATGATACTAGTGCAGTAAGTTGGTTTTAAGCTATTGCATAGCTTTTGTCGTGGGCTTTGAGCGCGGCGACCGAATCAAGAAATTCCGTAACGAAAATAAAACCTAACACTTCCTACTCCGCCTACCATGTAGCTCGGCTGAGCGTTCACTTAACGCGTATGTATATAGTACGACTGTACGAAGCTCGCACGGATCGAGACGAGCTGCTCCGAAATCGGACGAATACGTAAGCAACTGTTTGTGAGAAAGTATATAGGTGTATAGGTATCTATCATATCTTTATAATGCCACACTCACCGCATGTGCGCCCCGTAAGTATACATGTAGGTATATATGTATACATAGGTGATTTATTGTCTTATCGGTCACCACGCTCAAAAAGTGTAACTTGAATTAATATCAAAGAAAAAAAAACTGCATAAATAAAAAATAAATTAATAAATATAATTGCATAAGTTGATAAAAAATGCTTTACCGCGGCAGTCCTCGAGTGCCACAAGTTTTTTTTTGTAATGTCTCCTTAGACTCCGGGTTGCCTGGAAGAGATCGCTATAAGCGATAAGGCCGCCCATTGTTCTAATGAAAATGTATTTATGTTAAATGTCTAGGTTTATGTTATGATGAACAATAAAGAGTTTTCATTCATTCATTTATTCATTCATACACTTCCGGTCCTATTCATATTGCTAGAGTAAGTACGTAGTCTTCTTTAAGGTTCTTAAGAAAGCCTACAAACTTACTCTAACTCATTATGAATAAGACCGTTACAATCAACCACTTAGCTCAAACCCATATAAAATTATCTCAACAACATAAACTCTTATAAGACGAGAAAAACACATCGGCGAAAGCAATGAAAATAATCAAATAGATCAGCAAAAATGCCATGTATATGATACGCCATCTTTAATACGGTTCGCAGTTAGATAACAATGTAATAAATGATAAACGAATAAACTGAGAATGAATTGCACAAAGGAAGTAGGGTGTTTGGGCTTTGGGAGCGATTCGGGACAAGAAAACATCTTTTGATATTTAAGTAATGTAATACTTAAATATTATCTAAGTATTACATTATTGTTACAATCACACATACATACCTCGTTGACTAAAAAAATCGACGTACAAGTCTTTATTTATTATTTATATGTTTTTGTGTAAATAATTGTCAATGTATTATCTGTTTTTTTATGTATAGCGTCGTTTTTTTTAAGTCAATAAATCTTTCTTTCTTCTTTCTTTCTTTCTTACATACTGTTACAACTTAGCCAAAATTCCACGAAACACACCGGCCTGCCATAAAGCAGGGTTTTATTACCCTCCGCATTTAGAGTCTTTTTGTTTACTTCGTATTTAATATTTGCAATTAGCCAATCGTCTATTGTTCTTGTACTTGTTTATGGCCGTTCGCAGGCATCATTATGCACATAGGCAGAATTATGTTTTTCTGGGAATTGCGCCGACAGAGGCGCAGGTGTGAATCGTAGAAATCATTGTTTACACGGTCGTAATCTGAGTATAAAGGGGCGCCCGAACGGGGACATCGGGCAGTCAAGCGGCGACTACGATACTAGTAAGACGTTTGGAATACTCTCGATTAGCGATATAGTGACGGACTTTGCGCGTTTTGAATTGCATTGAATCGTGCACTGTGAACTGGTTGCATCCAGTTCTATTTATATTTGTTTTATACGTGTTTGTACAGTTCTAATAAACTCTATAGAAATTCCAACGGCATTTATTTTAATTCGAGTCCTGTAGCTAGCTAGCGTAACAATTTTTAAGTAGTAAGTTTAAGTAATAATACTCAAACCAACGCGCACTACCACCGCATTGCATTACACGCACACTTCACAAACAAACCAAGACACACAAAGAGCCTATATCTTAATAATCCAGACACAGAAAGGAAAAACAACACACATGGCACTAGTTAGGATAATATATATATAGGTATATAATACTAATAAATAGACATAAGGCACACACTGTACATGCACTTCCTCACAACACCAGCATGTAACGGATACACTCTACATTAGTATAAGTTTACTATTAAAATTAGAATAAATAAATATAATAAGTTACTCGTAAGGTACACCGCAACACAAACATACATTCATTATTATCCCCGCAAATTGCTATTGCGCCTGGCCGCCACTTTGGTGACGTAACCGTAGCCGAACACTCAGTACTGTTAGCATCACTGGCCGGCGAGTACCGGTACATATCGAGTTGCGGATGACGTCACGTGAAGGTTAATTTCACAAGGTTCCAGCGCATTAGCAATTTGCGGGGATAATAAATGTCAAACACAATAACAAAACTAACCAACAAAAGTTTACAACGTCTAAACTTTTTCTTAAATTTAATTGTAAAAAAAAGGGTACGTAAATAGAGTCCGTAGAGTTGTTAATAATAATAAAAAAGTCACAAACAATCAAACTTATATACGCATTTATTTATCGCATGCCACATCAGGAGTATGCTCTTCCAAAATAAAACATCGGTCCACAATTGACGGGGAAGTCACGTAACAAAAATACAAATAAAAGTGTGTGTGTGTGTACTTATGTACACGCCTTAGAAGTTATACTTCTTTAAATTGGTTAAATAAATATAATAAATATTACAATGCTCGTCTCACAAATTCACAATCCATCTATCAACAACTCGTTGCTACGCAACCACCATACTACACTCGGCCATCCTGAAAATTGAAATGTCGACTATAGCTAACTTCAGGGTGTCGGTTGACTATAGTTAACTTCATAATGTAGCTTTTCACGTGTGACGGTGTGCGCGCGCATCGTAAAAATTTACTCTCATCATTTTTCCCTAACGCGCTTAAAGAAGTATAACTTCAAAAACATACTAATTGTGAACCTCATTTTTGAAGTCGGTTAAAAAGTTACCTATAGCGCCATCTAGCCGTGTAAGATTTAGAAACTTTCCAGAGTTACGTTTCACCATGGTATTAATGTAGGATTTTCAGTGTTCTCTGGGTATGCCCTGGACGCGATGCGACTAGTGATAAATGAGCCCAATCCCAACGTCGTCCTATTTTAATAACGATACATAGATTAAAAATGGCTAGATGTGGCATATAGCCAAAAAAGTTTTATTTAAATTATGATTTTGTAAATGTTCAGCAACAATACGATAGATAGATAACACTTTATTACAAAAATGAACTTATAAAATTATATCTATAATAACAATAATAATCGACAGATAAACACACATATTGTATATCCCCAAATTTAGCAAGTCACGGTTTTGTTATGAGTAATATACAACGGACTACACTGGGGCCGATCCCAGACACCCAGACTATAGTAAATAACGGAGAAAATACGTTTCCGAAATTTACTATACCAGGGATCGAACCCGGAGCCTCTGCGTTGCAGTGAGGTAGGCCGGCAAAAGCTTAGCCCGCTCAACCGCAGAGAATATACCTATATATATAGGAGATATCTAGTTATGTACAAAGAATAGATTAGAAGCATTTGAAATGTGGTGTTGGAGATGCATGGAGAGAATAAGTTGGAAAGAAAAGAAGACTAATGAAGAAGTTCCGGATATGGTAAAGGAGAAACGCACAATATTAAAAACTCTAGAGGAAAGAAGAGGGAAGATGTCTGGCCATTTGCTAAGACACGACACCTTCTTATGCACGTTAATCGAAGGCAAAGTGGAAGCAAGGAGAGGGAAGAAAAGACCAAGGCGACCATACATGGATCACATATAAGAAAAAGTGGGTGTCGTGTCTTACATAGCAGAAAAACAACTGGCCCATAATCGAGAAGATTGGAAGAGGCCCCACCGACAAGAGCATGCTCTTAAATGATAAATGATGAATGACAATGAATGTATAAAGGGCGGTTTTATCGCTAAAAAGCGATCTCATTCAGACAAGCCCAGGAATGAATTGAGATGATAATGGCGATGGTGGTATACGTAACATATAGTACGAACTACTAACATTTTAATAATAAATACATAAATTATATATATGCAGAAATTTTATGTATTACATAGATATATACTTAATATACGTACCATACAAATACATATCTACAAAATATAAGTGGCAATAGATACGTACATTATATTAAGAATCTATAGAGCTCAGCTAAACTGTAGATGTTCTTCGATAGACGCCAATCAAGAGAGTTCTTGTTACAACTCGAAAAGTCACATTTGACGATAGAGTTCACATTACTCATAAAATACATCATTACTATTCAAAAACTATCAATATCATACAACTTTTGTTCGATTCAAAGTAATATTATACCAACATTTGGTTGTAGTCAGTGCAGAACCTTATAACTACGTTTGGTGACATTATTTTTTCGTTAAATTACTGAAAAGTCCTTTATGTAACAATGTTGTAGAAAAATGATTAAAAATTAACCAAGGTACAAGTTCCTGCACTGACATCGACCATATTAACAAACTACATACCACAACGTCACCCTTGAGTTCCAGCTAAAAACTCCTGCTTGTCATGGTAAAACATTATAAAATTATCTTATTTTTTTATAAGCATTCTGAAGTCAACTAATAAAAACATAACTCTGACAAATCAGTTTCTCTTGTTTTCCTAACCCGCCATTTCTCAATACATGTTTTGACAATTGTCTATGGAAGGATGTATTTATGCTCTATGGTAGCCCCACGCTGTGAAGTCATAACAGTAGCTGATAATTGGTCACGGATGTGTTTGAATTGTAAATAATCTTTTGAATGTATTTTTATGTTTTTCACTTATTGTTTGCGTTTTGGGAATTCTTACAATTTTAACCGACTTGAAAGGAAGATATGAATGAGATATATATGTTTCGTAAAGACCTAATACTTACTTAATGTCGAGTGGGTGCGTGGAGACACATTGGAGATGTTTTTGATGGAAACTTGGAGATTGATGCTTTGCTATGCAGTTATAAAAAAGGATGTAAGATATTGCTTTTAACAAAGAGTCTTGTATGTGTTTACAATCAATCAACTGTTTAGTAAAATCTATATTTCGAGCAGCCGCTAGAACTCTCTTTTTTGCCATTAGTCATAGACCAAGAATTTAACGGTCTCTGTGATTGAGTGCGCCAAGCCTTTGCCGATCCAACTACTGGAACGCAGAATGTTTGATTCCTGTCCTGGTAAATTTCGTAAACAAACTTTTCGTTATTATCTATGGTCTGGGTGTCTGATATCAGCCCCGGAATTGATCCCTTGTACATTACCAATAAGACAAGCGTAATCGCTTAGCTCAGGGATATACAATGTGTGTATGTTTGTTTAACGGTTATAGTTATAGCAATATAATTTTACTAAGACTTTTGCTTGAAAATTGAGTATTTTAAAACTTATGTACTAACGGATACTTGACACCGGCTAAATGCATAAATGGGCGAAGACGCATTAGGCAGGACTATCCGGATTTCTGCAGGAACGGAGAAAGAATACAATGGGGATTGTTCACAAAAAAATACCATCTGATTTTTTTTTATTACGTAAAATAGGGTATTTTAAGATACTAATTTGAATATTTTTGTATTTTAAGCGTTAGTTAGTTAGTGATTTTAAAAACTTTTCTCCGATAACGTCATAAGGGACAAGTTTACAATGATTTCTTTGCCTAGAAAACAAAAATAATAAAAATAAGTTTTATCTATATATAATCATAGTAATCTGTGCTACTATTTAAATGTCACTCATTACTCATTACGCATCGTGATCATTTTAGTGTTTTTTGTCGCTAGGCTTATAATTTTTCGTGTTCAACCATTATTATTTTCTATAGTTTTCGTTAAATTTTTTAAAGTGGTCTTTAGGGAAAATCCATGTTACAGAACTTAAATCAAATAATGTACAGCTAGATTTTTTTTACACCTGAAGCAGGCAAACGGACAGACGGCCCACTTGATTGGATTTAGTAAGGTCAAATAAAGGTCAAACGCATTTCTTACAAAATACAAGAAGATTGTACGTTTTTTGGAATTTGAACTAGACAGAAATGATAAGGGACACTATTCCTCGAAATGGTTTTTCAAAAAGCTAAATTGAAATAAAGTGCACAATCCCAATTGCTTGCGGCCGGACGGTCAAAACAACCCACAACCAGGTGGTAGGATATGGACGCTATTGCTTCCTTCGAATAAAGTGTGTAATGGCTGAAAATCGAATATCACTGTGTTTATTTATTTATAATGATACAGCTATAATGGGAGGTCCGAGCCCAGCAGTGCGACATTTATAGGCTGATATTATATAAAATTTTATAATTTACATAAACGATAGCGCAGCTGCGGACAAAAACTAGTTTTGCTATAAATACAAGCTAATGTCAGGCTAAGGTCACATTACTCTTGCCACATCCATTAATCTAATGACCATTGCGAAAAAAGAAAATCTGGCATAATTGTTCTAATATTGCAATTTCATTCTGAATTTAAAATACTTGTGTAACATACTTCCGTACACATTGTCACAATGTCGTAACCGCCAAGCGTTTCACTGGAACTTACGACCTTTTATTTATAAACCGAACTGGCTGTTACGACTTTTTAAATTAAACGTAATAAAGAACACGGCACGTACAATTTGTTTTAGCCAATCGCAAACTGGGTTCTTTTTTGAAACAACCAATGGTGGAGGAGAGATAAGGGCCCGTTTCTGTGTACCATTCCGTACATAAAGTCCATGACCGTTTTCCCTATTGAAGTGCTCGGAAAAGCGGTCATGGAATTCTCGAACGTATTCCGTTGTATAATCAGCCATCATGAAACCCGGGGGGATTGTTCCAGAAACGAAAAGCTTCCCTCGCTTAGTTTTCTCAGTTTGTTAGAAGAGGACAGCGCTATCACAACATTGAAGAAAGAAAGGGATGGAAATATATGGCAGTTACGACATTTCGTACATTGGCAGCGGTAAGGTAATTTTCCCGCTTTTATTCAGTGCAGTAACATTACAATGTTGCTTTCATGAAAATAATTCGCGTTTAAAATTTTGGTTTGGTGTAATATATTGCGATGCTTAGCCAGAAGAAGAGATAGCTATGGATGTTATTAATAATATAAGTATACAACACAACTTTCGTCTAGTTCTTTATATAACTATGATTGCGTTCTAGAGCATTCTTTTATAGACTACTACAATACTAACTGTACCGGCAGATGTTGTCCTGACCTGAAGAAATAAAATTTAGAACCCAATTGCAGCGCAACCTACCGGGTCCAATTGTGAACCAACTCAGAAACCTTCTCTGGCTCATGCACAACAACTTTGCTAAACATCATCACATGATCAAATGTATAGTTTACGATTATATAAAGAACATACAAACAAACATTCATTTCTAAAAAGAAGAAGAATATGACTAAACGACTCGTGCCAACATAACAGCAATTACAATGGGTTACAAGGGACAATGTCAACAACATGATGACCGTTGATGTCTAAAAAGACTCGTAACAAAATCGAAAGATAAAATCCCTCTCTTGCCCGTTGCAGTGAAGTAATGCCTAACGATATACCACTGCAGTGCGAAGCTAATAAAAAAGGAACATAACTCATGCCCAATTCCCTGGGCGTCATTAAAAAATAAAAATATATTATTAATCACTATCAAATACAGCCTATGTCACTCAGGAATAATGTAGCTTTCTACAAATAATTTAGCTTCAAGACGTTTTTGCATTTGTAGTAGTGTACGGTCAGCATATAAATAAATAAACTAATTAATACTTTTTATATATTTTACTGGCTGGTTACTTAATATGAAAGTAATAATATTAAACGATATTAAAATACTTAATGTTATATTACTAAATATCATACTCTTCCAACCGGAGGAGTATGAAGCGCAATTTGCGTAAAAAAGGGCACAAAATTTTTTCTTCACGTAATAATATAACGATAGAGTGGCGTGCAACGAGTATGACATTGGAGCTATCGGAATACCGTAATCAGACAAACCTACCATTGAGACGATAGTGTTCGGCGATTTTGGGGAGATTGTTATAGCATAATTGAGCCCCAGGGGCGTAGATAACACGATGCCAGCGTATGATGAGATATAGGAAACGCAATGGAAAAGAAAGGATGCAATGGGGAAGATGGGAAAAAAAGAGGGGCAAATGAGTAATAGGAACTGTTACTAATCGTACGAAACACGATTGGCATGAGCCTAACCGTTTTACATTGATATTATGTGAGAGCGTGGTATCACACTGATCGATCTACCCCAAGAGCTATAGTGAAAATATTAATTCCAGCATGAATATATCAGCCAATTTTTATAAAATTAGTACACTAATTTTACATTTTACTGTATATACCGCTGCACACAGCGGTATATAGAAGGAACGTTACTCCAAATTGTATATACAAACGGACATGACAAAAATATGTATAAGGATTCAGTTATTAACAAAATGTCCACAAAACCATAATAAAATTGCGCAGTAAAAAATCATTCTTCATATTACGATCAATAACTCATCGAAATAAAGAGTTGCTAACTTATTTAAGGCTAAATAAACATAATATATGAATACATACAAATACCACGTCAAATCAATTTGACACTGCAACAATCATAGACAATACTGGTGCCAACATAATGACGTGTTAAAATGGCGGCTGAGCGTAATAATTCGATGCCAGTAGCCGAACAAACACCAAAACTCAGCTGGATATGGCCACTGTTGTAAATAAAACAAAAAATTGGAACCTTTTTTGAACAATTAGGGTGCGTTACAACGCAACCATAGAGTGTTGTAAATTTACTAAACGTCAAAATGTTTTGCCTGGATTTAGGGTGCTGAGGGGCTACAAGTGCATACCGTAGACATTTTGGTATTTAAAAAAACATTTTTTTACGCTAGCTAGTTTTCGACGAGGACCAACTTTTCGAGGACAAAACTCAAAGTGAACATCGACGCAGGGTTGCCAGCTTATGGGTTTTCTATCGGATTCACTTTGGAGAGTGTGCAGCTGAGCTCTTCGATCTGATCCCGCCATCTCCGTTCCATCATCGGACAACCAGATGCACCGGCATGCGGCACCGATATATGGTGGATGTTCCACCTATGAAAGCGAAGCGCTTTGCATCTAGCTCCGTCATACGCACCGCAAAGGAGTGGAACTCATTGCCGGAGCTGTCTTTCCCGATACTAATAACCTGGGTGTCTTCAAGTCCTGTGTGAATAGGTACCTTCTAGGTAAGCGTGCTCCATCCTAGACCACATCTTCACTCCATATAGGGGTGGATCGTAGTCAAATGCGAACCTATACTACAAAAAAAAGTTGAAGACAATGCGAAGTAAAACATGCAAATTACTAAATCTTCTTCTTCTTATATATAAAAATGAATGTTTGTCTGTATGTCCTTTATAGAATCGTAAACATTTGATCATGTGATGATCTTTAGCAAAGTTGTTCTGCATGAGCCAGAGAAGGTTTCTGAGGTGGTTCAAAATTGGAACCGGTAGGTGGCGCTGCTGTCGGCATATCGATTGAAGCTTTTCCGGGCAGGACGACGTCTGCCAGGACAGCTAGGTTTAAATAAGTATCATATTATTGTAGCAGTACACTGCTACTTCTACTTACTGCTACTGCTACTTCAAAAGAGGAGAATGTCTTCCTTTTTGTGCAATTGGTTAAAAAAGATATTGTACCCTATACAATCATAGCACCTCTCTTTGTTATACAGATAATTTTAATAGATATACAGAATCCTGTCACGACAACCGTTCGCACTTAGCGTTTTTTTTCCTTTGTTCATAAATTCATTATTCTGCGGCTCGTAAACAGTTTGAGTGAAAAAGGGCGGTGAAATTGTAACAATTTCTTCTTACTAAATTGTAAAAGTAATAAAGTTTTGGGTTTTACATGGAACTGGTTTATATCCGTGCAAAAATATTTTTATAACTCTATTGAAATTGTTTAAATGTAACTAAGAAATGCTAAGTGTCGATTTTTTTTAACTATCCGCCTCACCCAGAGTCAGTTAAGGAGTCGTTAAAGTTTTGAATATTTTGTCTCAGCCATCAGAGAAGTTGACCTATAGTATACCACTATTCTTCATATTCTTTCTTTTTTTTAATTCCCTGTTTCTAATTTAATTAATAGATTGTAAAGTATTTACTCGCAAGCACTACAGATATCTATGTGTAAACAATGAAATGGTTATAGATTTTTATTAGTACATACTTATCTATAAACTGTTTGTTTTCCGAATAAAATAAAATAAAATTGGCATACCTCCAAGTTATTGACACTCTATTAATTTACGCAAATACTATTATTAGCCACATAGTACATACAGCCACAATACACTAATACTATAATAAGAATAATAACGGAATGGAGATCGCTAAAGCTAAGACTCAAGCTCCAGGGGCGGAAGTGATAAATGGCATCACGTCAGAAGTAGCTTCGGTGAACCTGCAGCCCACCTCTCTACACCCATGTTGCCCCTGTCTTCTATGGCATTTTTTGGGGCCCAAGCAGGGAGTGGCGAGTCACCGTCTGCCCCATGTTCCATGTTCCCCGAACTATTGCGACGGGCAGACGCCATAGTCCCCATATTCCCAGACCCCTAGTACCACTAGCAGTTCACTTAATAGCCCGGTACTTTTTGTCCTCATTTCCCACAATAGTCCTACACTGGCAGGAGTTTGTCCTTGGGTACATTATTATATGGTGTAGACAGGGATAATCACCGGTCAGTGTCACGCCACATTTACATTAAATTTGTCAAAGGGCCTCTACGTGTTGGTCTTTCCATGTCCCCGCGCAAGCCCTCCAAATGTCTGGGCCATTCTTATGGCCCGTGGTCGTCAAAGACATACAATACATAAAAAATAAAACTAACAGCCCATAAACATCCCACTGCTGGGCTCGAGTCTCCCACTATAGGGGCACGGACATTATACCCCCCGTGCTTGTGCCTTGCGGCGGCTTAGCAGGTTGTGCATGCATAAGTGATTGAGTATTAATCGATGTTTTCAATAAGTGGTATATAATACAAGTTCCTGCGGCCAGGCGGCCTGTCGTAAGAGAATTTACCTTAAGAAATTTTATGTAAAAACTATGTGATTCTTTCTTTCTCATTTCTTTATCCCTCAGGGAGCAGTTCGTAGTTAGTTGATCGGGTGCATAGAAATTCGCTTATTCCAGCATAGTTTTCACTAAAACGAGAGTTACGTTCTTTTTTCAATGCTGCGGTAATTTTTTATTCCGGGAATCCCGCAGAAATTTCAAGTTAAGCATGGACAAAGGCGCGAGCATATCCTAGTTTTATATAATATGAATTACAATCGGTTTTTTATAGATCCATAGCGATATGATGAAAACAACGAACTTTTGACACATCTACGAAAGCCTTCTAGTCTATGGATTTTCTACCAATTTACCAAGCACTTGCCACATTTATTAATAAATTTTATCTTTTTACTTTAGACTGCAGAGAATTAAGTCTATGTTATGACGGCCTCTGTGGTTGACTGCTCAAGTTCAGAGGTATCTGGGTTCGATTCCTGGCTTGCTAAATTTTGTAAACTACCTTTCCGTTATTTACTATGGTCTGGGTGTCTGGCAGTAGTCCCGGTGCGGTAACTTGCTTAGCTTGGGGATATAAATTTGTTTTCTATTTATTATTGTTTATTGTCTATTTTTTTATTCATTTTAGGTACATGTATTGTGTTATATTTATATATCCTATTTGAATAGGTATTTTGTTTGCACACCATCGTCACACACTTGCAAATCTCCCGCTCATAAAACCCATAGCTCAGGTTGTCTGGAAGATAACACTTTAAGGCAATAAGGCCGCCCATTGTTCATGTCTTTACTGTTTAATGTGACAACTAAAATAAATTGTTGTTTTCATGTGTATGCAAGAAAGAAAGAAAGACTTTATTTGAAGAAATAGCGACGTAATTACATTCCTTATACATTATTATACACAGAGCACATTTTGAGAATTTGTACGCCGCATTTTCAGACCAGGTTTGCACTCAAGATATTGTTGTGCCGGAACTATATCCGACACAACGCTGATTTTCAGTATAATAATATACAGATAAAACTCTAATAGCTAAAGGCAGACATTTTTTTAAATTCCGAATATGTGGGTAAATAGTCGCCACTGATAGATAGCTACGGAGCGGGCGCGTGTGTCAAACTCGGAGTAGTAATGCACTGCTTTATTTTTAGAACGTAGCCTAATGACAAGCGCATTGCACATACATAAGACAGTGCAAACCTTCTTTTGGCGTAAGACAACACGACCCAATTTTGTGAAACTAATTCTACTTGTGTAATGTGTAATATGTGGTGAACAATAAAGGGTATTTCTATTCCAAGTCTATTCTATTCTATTAAACGTATTTAATTTTTTTTATTCCAACTTTTGAGCAGTTGACTGCGTCCTAATTTACTGTTTTTTTTTATTGCAGGGGTTCAGTAGGCAGGCAGACGGTCCACTTGATGGGAAGCGGTAACCATCACCTATGGACATTTGCAACACCAAAAGTGCTACAAATGCGTTGCTGCTCTCTTAACGGAGACTGGAACCTGACCACTAATGCCGGAACACAACTCAAGGTTATTATGGCGACATACTTTAGATCAGGGGTGGTAGCCATCCACTCGGGAAAATGCCCTACCACCTGGCGAACTATCCCTAGAGAAGCGGTGGAGGAATAATTCGCTCCATCTGCTATCCTCTATTGTAGCTGGCCTGCCGACATCCACTTTAGTCACTTTTTTACTACACAAAAATTAGCAAAACTGTACTTGACTACACAAATGTAATTGCCTTCACACCCGGTTTAATAAGCGCGTCTCTTGTAGTCCCCACATCAAAAATGTATCCGGTCCAAAACCCCGGCAAATAAACGCAATAATACACGCGGCTGGGTTTCGTCCGGTTACTTTTTAATCCGGGCCGGTCGTAAAGGCCCGAATCACGGATATACCGGTCCAATCATCCGGCTATCTGCACTATTTTTTCACGTGAAAATGTTGTATCTTCCCCGCGAGACGTACCCGTACCTAATATATATTTTATTTCTTTACGGAACCCTTTCTTGGTTTTCCTTTTTTCTCTTTGATTTGGAGTTTTTGAATTCCGAATTTAACGAAATTATTGATGGCGGGAATTTTTGACAGTGACAATTTTTTCTAAAAAAAGTGTGGATAATTGTCTGATACTTAGTTTTTGAGTAGTATAAGTAAATTAGCTTCCAGAAGGCTTATAGTAGAATTTGTATATTTAAAGAAATTCTAAGCTGGAAATTTAAAATTCCTTGTACAATCAGCAAAAAGGGGTTCGTTACATTTTGAAGAAGAAAATATATTTAGACAAAAGTCAATGGTTAAAGTCAAATAACTAATTATTATTTACATTGCTAACTGTTGTGAAGTGTGACTATTTGGTTTTAGTTTGATAATTAATAATTTATCTATTTTATTTGTGGATGATTCGTTCAGTGTTATTAATTGTTGTTATTCGATTTTAAATTTGTTAATTAAAATGGTTTCGATGTTGAAACCTAGTCGAGGTATGCTTTTGATTTCCCAACCCAAAATAGTTTTGCATAATTTGTATATATGTTAAATATGTTTAAAATGAGATGATATTTCTCCCGCTGAAGTAGTTGCTAAATCAACCGGAATATCACTGACTCCTATTGGAAAGCAAATGTCATATGTTTAATATTAATTTTTATTATTTTAATATGGTTTAATATTATTAGTTTCATTTTAAGTACATGCCTCTAAAGTATAAGTTTATTTATTCATGTTCTGGCCGTACACTATTACAAACGCAAAAACGTCTCGAAACTAATTTACCTGTAATTATATAGTGTTTTCTTAAGTTTTTGCGACTAGTACACATAATTAAAACTACGTTTAACGGTTATTAACGTGGCATTTATTTGAGTATTTCGACGTTTTGGCCACTTGACACACTGACACTTGACATCTTTGTCTTCAGTGACCACGTCTAATGAAGTGTTCTGAAAATAAGTAGTTGTATTGTTATAAAAACCTTGTTTCCGCGAACATTCGCTGTTTAAAGATGGTGGTATTTGAGACACCGACTGCTTACAGAAGTCGGTAGCTAATGGTGGTTTTGGCACAAAACTATTAAAACGGCTAGGGTTTGTTGGCTGTGTGTTGTGTGATTGTGTGCGCAAACTATCAAGCAATTTATATTAATACACCCAATATTTAAATATTCACCCTCGAAACATTATAAACAAATAATATCTTCATTAAATATGCATTAAAAGGGGTGGAGGTACATAAGGTTTCGTAAGCTTGGATTTATCTTCAAGCAGACAACAACCAGGGTACAAAAGCTTTAGTAAGGTCGCATTTGTAGATCTTTAGCTGAACCTAAACCAGACAGTTCTGGTCACTCGAAGTCATATTTACTAAACAATTGAAATTTTCTAAACAAACTTTCAAATCGTTTTTTAATGCATGAGTTCAGCAAACAGGCAAACCATCCACCAGATGGAAAGTGGTTATCATCGCCTGTGGACATTTGTAACAACAAAAGTGCTACCAATTTGATGAGACTGGAATCTAGCCACTAATACCGGAACACAGCTCAATGTTGTTATAGCGACATAATTTAGATCAGGTGTCGTAGCCAGACGAACAAATACCCCACCTGGCTGTGGGGTGTTTTTATCCTCTCTTATAACAGACCGCCCGGCTTCAGAAAATTGCATTCTTCTTGCGTCGCTACATGGACAGAATTTATTTTTTATTGCCAAGCTGATGAACAGGCAGCCGACCTATCTAATGGTATTCTGTTACTGTAGACCAAAGACGCTTGCAACGCCAGCGGTGAAGCCATCGCGTTGCTAACCTTAAGGAAGGGACAGAGAGGACAGACAAGTAGAATGGAATGAGGAACTGTCATGGGGGATGGATGAAGGAAGATGGGATAGTGAGCGGATATCCTTGCTCTGCTCCCGCCAAAGGAGGACGCGTCTTCGATTCGACCTTCAGCCACTGTAAGCGGGCGGTACGGATGATACCCCTTGGAGTATAGGGGTTCTCACTCATCTACTCGTCGAGATGAGAGCGCGAGTGGTCCACGCGCGCTCACCTCTCCTCTGTGGGGCGTGTTATAAATAGCCTCATGCCCGGACTAGACCTAAAGTCTAGACGATGCCGGGAGATAAAAGTAGTCCCCCAGCAGTGGATGAGGTCTGTGTGTGAGGCCCTCGCCTGCCAGGGCATCGCGGCGTTGGGACTGTTTCCCGTTTTCCCGTAGCCCTGGGCGCAGGATGGAACACCCAGGGGTTTTAGTGGGTATCCCTAACTGGCGAGTGGCAATCGCATAGCACCAGTTCTGACTGGGCATGTTAGTGCCACCTCGACCTGGCGAATCCCACATACGTGTCGCGAACTATCCCCCAAGCTACTGTGCTTGTCGCGGCTTATGGTCCTCAATCGAATTTCTCTGGCTAAAAAAAGGAAGATGGGATAAGGATGGGGGAAATTGATCACCGGAACTCTTACTTGTCGTACGACACACGATTCGCTAAGTCTAACCGCTAAAGTCTAAGTCGCGAAGACACTCCGATATTGTGTTTGCGTGGTATCACAGCAATCTAGCCGGCGTTATGAGCTGTAATCACTGTAATCAAGATGGCGCTACCTAGTCTAAAAGTCTTGCGTAAAATCAATCAATATCATAACCATTTGAACACAAACTATAATTGTAACAAATTATAAGAAGCCCTATAGATTTTAACACTGAACAAGATCATAAATTGATGAGCCTACTACAATGCCATAAAAAAAGGAAATCCAATAATCCCTACTAATATCCGCTGCAGAAAATATAATAACACAATTTCCCTCCATTTATTATTTAGGAGCGCGTCCCCGCGCACCCGCACGGTCCCACGGCACTCATGAAAATAAAATCATGGCGCCCGACCCGCGCAGATTGAATTCAAAATTGAAATCAAAAGACAATCCTTTTTTCTCTGTTTCTTTTTTTATTACGACAAATGGCGATCGCGCGTAGTGACGGCCGGGTCGCCAGCGTTAAATTTTATATGGACCCAGTCAAAGGTGTTAGGGTTCCATAGATAATTTTTACTGTATCAACTATTTTGTTGTCTGCTCAGACGAATGAAAGTACAGACGAAGCCCACGTGCACAAAAGCGTCAAATGAAGTGAACTATTTTTTACAGACTCCTGTGCGTAAACTAATGTAGTATACAAGTGGTTTGCGTCTGTGTGGGTAATATAATAATAATAGTAAAATGATTTATTTGCTTCAAAAATAAGCAACAATCTTAATTACAATATGAAAGTCACATCACAAATTTGCAGTCTTAGAAACTAAATAGTCCTAAAAGTGTTCAAGTGTGTATGTTTGTTCGTGTATGTGTGTGTGTGTGCATGTATGTGCTTCAGAGTAAATGGTGTTTTTTACTCTTCAATACTTAAGAGTTCTTCTGTATCGTTATAATCAAAAGTTAAGCCAATGTTTCAATTTGTACTTTATTTTGAACTTACTTAGCGAGACTGTCTTGATGAGGTGATCGATTTTGTTGTATAAATATGAGCTCATTGTCGCATATTGTTTACTTGCAAAAGTGGTTCAAAATAGTAATGCATCCGCTGGAAACCGTTCACCTATATCGCTTCTATTTACCCACCTGAACATTTATTAACAAAAGCATTTTATAAGAATTGCTAATCATCTGTGAATGTTGACAAAAGATAAGAAAGAAAGCTTTATAATACCATGAATAAATCTGTGTCTTTGTTTCTTAACTCGGTCTCAATACCTATGTACAAGTCATTTCTAGGAACTTGATACAAATGGTTCAATAAAATTAGTCGCTATACTGTTACATTTATTTAATTGCATAGATGTTCTTGTCATGGTTTCTTTTTAAGGTTAATAATTATTTTTGTTATGTACCCTCTTATTTTTAAACGATATAATCGGCCTAATTCAAAATCTCTCAACTTAGGCAGATGCGATAGATTTTTACTGTGTTCGTTTTATTACATGTGAAACTTTACATATAATATTTTCCTTACATTTAATATCTTATATAAATATTATCTAAAATTTCTAAACAATAATGTATTAAATTCTTGTAATTCACAACAATTTTATCAAAATATTTTATCAATGACGTCAATCCGCTATCGGTTGTGCCGATTTGCTAAGTTTCCTATACTGTATAATTGTCGAGGGGATGGCGAGGTGTTCCAAAAATGTTTGTGTGGTCGGTGTATGAAATATAATGTAAGCCGTAAGGTTCTCTGATTATTCGTATAGAGACCAGTTGCTGTTCTTTTATAACCAATAATTCTTCTGAAACTACTCAGTATTATAATACCTCAAACCGGTGTTACGTCCGAAGTCGCTACAGCCTAATTATTTTTCGCCAAAAGTATTATTAACCAAAACGTCGATATCATAAAGATCCGTTATAAATGAAATCCACTGTTTAATAAAAATGTATACGGAACCATTCTTATTTTTCGACAACTCTGCTTATCATTTTAGATTGGCACCAATAACGCAAGCTTATGTGACCTGATAGCATTAAAGTGCATATGTAACAAGTTTCGTTGTTTATGCCCATTGTAAACTAAGAAAATAAGGATAAATTACCGTCTACGGCAAATTTTATCGTATGCTGCTTACACAAATCGTTATTGAGCTAAGTACTGCATCAAAGTATAATTTTGAATTCGGAATGTTTTATATTCTACCAGGAAAAACGTTTTAAAGTTCGAATGGACTTCCATTTGAATACTTTTATAATTTTGAATTTAGAATGGATTTTTTTTTCTGCCAAAAAAAAAAGTTTAAAGTTGGATTGGACTTCCATTTGAATACTTTTAATCTACACTATGGCCTAATAGAACAAAAAATAATAGCCATTTTCACGAACCACCGATTGTTGTGTTGAAATATTGTTAATTCTTATGTATACTGCTTTTTTGTGTGCATATAAATATTCTACTCTATTCTGGGGCCCAATTCTGTTATTTGTATATCGTTAAAATCGCTGCACCTCAATCATAGGTTGCCTGACTTGGGTTTAGTAAATATTAATAATCTGTGCTTGGGCATTCTCAAATTCGTTAAGTAGTATTTACCATGTTTTTGAGAAAACATTGTGTGATTAAGTTATGCACACTATATAATTTGTAGAGAAAAAAACATCGAAACGTAATATATATACTTTAACGTAATAAAGCATTTTATTTTAATCGATTCGGTAATGTGTGACTTCCTATATCAATTCCAATTTTTAATTGTATCATATCTAGTTACCTTTCATAAGAGGCTCACGACGAGCGTGCTCACGACCGCCATTTTTAACCGACTTCGAAAAAAGGAGGAGGTTCTCAATTCGTCGGGATCTTTTTTTTTTGTTGCTTTTTTTTATGTATGTTCGCCGATTACTCCGTGATATATGATCCGATTTACGTGATTCTTTTTTGTTCGACGCGGAATAGCTTCCAATTTGTCCCCTATAAATTTTACATACTTTGGCCCAGTAGGTTTCATTTTATGAACTTTTTTTATGAATAAAATTTCCTTTTCGTTCCATATGTACACCGATTACTCTGAGATTTATGATTCGATTTACGTGATTCTTTTTTTGTTCGACGCGGAATAGCTGCCATGCGGTCCCCTAAAAATTTGACATAGTTTGGCCCAGTAGTTTTCATTTTACGAACATTTTTTTGTTCTCGTTTCTTGGGACCTATATTTTTTAAGAAGCGCGGCACCATTCGTAAGTCCACCCATACATAGCTAGACACTAAAAAGTAACCAATAAAAAAAGTTATTTTATACATTGTAGTTTTTTAGTTTTTGAAGTCGGTTTTTTTAAACGAAGTTTTTAAATTTTATTTTATGGACATTTTTCATGGAAATAATTTTCACTCCGTTCCATATGTTCGCCGATTACTCCGTCATTTATGATCCGATTTACGTGATTCTTTTTTTGTTCGACGCAGAATAGCTGCCATGTGGTCCCCTAAAAATTTGACATAGTTTGGCCCAGTAGTTTTCATTTTACGAACATTTTTTTGTTCTCGTTTCTTGGGACCTATATTTTTTAAGAAGCGCGGCACCATTCGTAAGTCCACCCATACATAGCTAGACACTAAAAAGTAACCAATAAAAAAAGTTATTTTATACATTGTAGTTTTTTAGTTTTTGAAGTCGGTTTTTTTAAACGAAGTTTTTAAATTTTATTTTATGGACATTTTTCATGGAAATAATTTTCACTCCGTTCCATATGTTCGCCGATTACTCCGTCATTTATGATCCGATTTACGTGATTCTTTTTTTGTTCGACGCAGAATAGCTGCCATGTGGTCCCCTAAAAATTTGACATAGTTTGGCCCAGTAGTTTTCATTTTACGAACATTTTTTTGTTCTCGTTTCTTGGGACCTATATTTTTTAAGAAGCGCGGCACCATTCGTAAGTCCACCCATACATAGCTAGACACTAAAAAGTAACCAATAAAAAAAGTTATTTTATACATTGTAGTTTTTTAGTTTTTGAAGTCGGTTTTTTTAAACGAAGTTTTTATCTTTTTCCTGTTCGACTTGCTTGCGAATGTTGCAATCTCAAGGGGGACCAGATTGTGAAGCGTGTCATTAACGACGAAATACACAAACGTCACAGGTTGATTAGAAAATCGCGTCTTTGTCAACGTATTGATAGAGATAATTGCATGATTGAAATTTATGAGGTAATTAGTTACGTTTTCGCCATGACCGTAATGACCGTGATCGCTATGTGGAATGGCTGAAGGTGCATTTTAAAGGTTGTGAGCTACAAGAGAAACGCGCCTATAGTTCACGTAAATACTAAAATCTGTATGATAAATGCCAAATGTGACTTTATAAAACTGCCCAACTAGTGATTTGACTGTCCGTTCTCCTCTTATAGTTTTTTTCACTTACTAAATGTAAATAATAAAATAACGTTATCAAAATACAATAAACAAGTTAATCCGTCATTTATCTTTTTCTAAACGCGGCAGAAGGGCGCGTGGCAGGCTCAGGTGTTGAACGCGCCCCCTGCCGCCAATTTGACAGACTATTAATCCGGATTTAGCCGGTTTTAAACGGATTATCCGGATTCGGCCGGTGTTGAGTGGTTTAACTGCGCTACTGTCATTACTGACAGACGAACGTTTCATTGTTTTAAATTACAACTTTTTAAATTGATTCAATGCTTATAGTTAGGCCATGAAGAATCCGCGCCACGACAGAAGTACCATAGACGTAGCGCTGCCAGAGTAATTATTTGCTAATCCGTAATTTGACGTAGATAATTATTGAATAATAAATTCAAATTCTTTGAAAGTTGCACCCGTGACTGAAAAATTGAGAGGAAGAAGATGAAGTTGGTATTGGCATATAATGAGGAGGGATGAAAGTCTAATGATAAAAAGAATATTAAAACAAAAAAAGATGGATGTATTGTGTGAAGGATGTGATAGAAGATGTATGCCAGAATAAAGGAGTGTGGAAGGAAAAGACATATTGGACCGAGCCCAAATAATTGGTATATGGTGAAAAAGAAAGAGAAATTCAAAAATTCCATAATTAGAGAAGTGAATTTGTTTCCTGATTACTTTACGAACAAAATTGTAACAAATAGCGGAGCTGCCACTTTTTGTTTTTATACTACCCTTAGCACCCATCAAACTGATTTATTTATTATTTTATTTAAGTTTATGGCTTGGCAGCTTTTAGCAGCCTTTAATTAAGCCAGATCTTAATTTACAATATAGTTTCTTCATTTTCTTAAGTCTATGTGTAGCACAGCTGAACTGTAGGTAATCAGCTAGTGCCATTCAACGGAATTCTTGTGACAACTCAAAAGGCCACTTTTGACTATGCAGTTCACATTTCTCACAAAACACATAATCACTACTCAAAAACTATCAATATCCTACAGCTATTGTTCATTTTAGAGTAATTTTACACATTTTTAGAAAATAAAACTGCACAGCACAACATCTCCTTTCAGTTCCCGCCAAAAACTCTCAAACTGATTTAATCGTGTCATCATTGATAGTTACGTGAACTATCAATGATGCCACGATTAAAAGTTGAAAGCGATATAGAAAGTTACACATCACCGAATTGATTAAAGAAAATTATTTTTATTTATAAAAACAAAACTGACTTACTAGTGTGTAGTCGGTTTTGCTTTTGTTTACAAAAGTAATACTTATATTTTTTTGCTTTCTAGTTGCGCAAATACTTTAATAACGTTAGAAATAATATATTAAACACTTATAGAAATTGGGCAACTGAAGCCTGTAAGTTTTAAATCAATTGTAACTTTTCTCGCTGCCTTTGGCTGTGTACTTAGGGCGTTTAAAATATGCATCGCCATATTTAAAATAATAAGATGTAATTATTACCACAACGTTACTTATATTATTATTATATTATTATTCTTGGAATCCATAGAAAAAACTAAACCACTACATTCATAATAAGCAAGACTTTCTATACTTAGTTTACTGCAATAATAACCTAAAAGGATGTTACCTTCGCGCCTATTCCCTGCCGCCATTTCAAGGTTAAAAATAAACAATAAACAATGACAATATTCTACCATAGACAATAGAAAATTTCTTTTAAAACTAAAACTGACTAAGGATCCAAGAGTGAATAATTTTATTGCTTTATTTTCACCATTTTACGGTAGTGTACTAATAGTTATATTGGTAACCGTAACGTAATTATAAATACTACCGCAATTCTGGGGACATCGTTATTGTTTACGTCTATTTATATTGTTTGTAAAGGTTTTTTGACGCGGCTTCTTTGATAGAACAACCACAATATGTTTTGTAATATTTATTATCTGTGGTGTTCATAAATAAATATATAACCTTCTGGCTTAAAGGCCTGTCAAGCCATAAACTAAAAAAAAATAGATAAAACCTTTTTGAGAAGTGTTCCTCCATCATATTAAAATTATATGAAAATGGATTATAAAACTGTAGAGGTCGAATTACTGTACAATGAAAAAAAACCGAGTCAGGGGGATAAATGGATAAAATAATTTTCTTAAAATTTCTTAGAGACCGGCAACGCGTTGGCAACGCCCCTGGTGTTGCAAACGTCCATAGGTGACGATAACCACCTTCCATCAAGTGGGCCGTCCGTCTGTTTGCCTGCTTCAGGCAAAAAAAATATATAACTAATTTAGATTTTTTTTCCAATTTTTTTTCTCTGTTTGTCTATTTGTACGGGCTTATCTCCGAAACGACTAGACCGATTTAAATGAAATTTTGTATGGTGGTAGCTTATACAGGGTGGCGCAATAGAACGTGCATATTGCATCATCTGTTTTCGAGGGGGTAGAAAGTGCGCGGGCGGGGGGAGCCTGCATCGTTGGGTAGGCGGGCTCATGGAGTTTTAGTCACTATGAGTCACTTCGACGGGAAGCGTCGCGCATTTTGCGTGCGCGCATTTTACGAGAACTCTCGTTCATACATCGTTACTAGGCGTTTATATTGTTCTGAATATGGACTACGGCAAATTAGTGAAGCTCTGAGTGCTAATTTAATTAAAATATGGGTACAGCGTTTTGAAGAGACTGGTTCAACGTTTAAACCACAAGCAAAAGGTCGTCCAAGAACATCTAGGACCGACGACAATATTGAGAGAGTTATGCAGTCTGTACGAGGAGATCCACAAATGTCTACTCGCAAGAGATCGTCTGTCTTACACTTATCGCGACGAAGTTTGCAACTAATTTTAAACTTGGATCTTAAACTGCATCCTTACAAGCTGCAGTTAACACAAGAATTGAAAGAGTCTGACTTCGGAGCAAGGCTCGCATTTGCTAATGAAATGCTTAATCGATTTTCCAATTTTGACAATATCCTTTTCTCAGATGAGGCCCACTTCCATATCAACGAGTTCGTAAACCGTCAAAATTGTCGTTACTGGAACAGTGAGAATCCCAAACTCAAGCACCAGAAACCACTGCATAGTCCTAAAGTGACAGTATGGGCAGCAATCTCTGGTAGAGGAATAATTGGAACGTTTTTCTTTGAAAATGCGCGGGGGCAAAACGTCACTGTTAATACCGAACGCTATGTTGCGATGTTGGAAGGTTTTTTGGCTCCAGAGCTTAAAAATTCAAGAATAGTGAATTCTAGGACTTAGTTTCAACAAGACGGAGCTACCTGTCACACATCAAATGACTCCATGGCGGTTGTGAAACAGATGTTCTCTGGCAGACTGATTTCGAAAAGAGGTGATATCCCATGGCCCCCACGTAGTCCAGACGTGACGCCTCCTGACTTTTTTTTGTGGGGATACCTCAAGAACAAAGTCTACAGCAATAATCCGAAAAACATCGATCAGCTCAAGGACAATATCCGTGGTGAAATGGCAGCAATTACACCAGCATTACTGAAGAAAGTTTTCAATAACTTCCGTTTGCGATTAGAGGAGTGTCGTCGTAGAGAGGGTCATCATTTAGACGATGTTATTTTTAAAAAATAAACTTCAGTTATTTCTTAATAATACCTCAGTTTTATTTTAACTATACCTTTTGTATTTATTTTTTAATCAATATTTTAAATATGCACGTTCTATTGCGGCACCCGATATTACTGATCAACATATGGAATACTTTTGATCCCGAAAAATTAAAGAGTTCCCGTACGATAGTTAAAAAATCCGTTGTCTGTAAAGTCGGTTTACTGACGATAGTTGAAAGTGACAACGTTCAACACTCAAGTAGGAGAGAGCAGATGTCGAACGCTGCCAAACGCGGAGGCCGATTGTGCCTCTTTGTCGCTCGTTCCGCACTCTCGCTTGCACTTCAAGCCTTAAATGGAACGCCTCAGAGCGAGGTAACGCCGCATGAGTCATGTTTTTTCGTGCGTGCAACCGGCTCCATCGAATTATAAGACGTTGTCACGTCACGTCAAAAAAAATAATGACTTAATTTACGTATCATCATACAATAAAACAATTTATACATTATAAATTGTTTTAAAAAGACGACATTCCGCGAAAAAGTAAAACCTTACTAAAACAATGTCTAGCATAGCGTATTTCAACATCATAAGACGGCGCTGATAGTATTCTACACCGCGATCGTGACGCGGACGAAGTTGCGGGCATCAGCTAGTCTTAGATATTACTCATTGAAAGTCTCGAGTCTACCACCGCTTCCCAAGCAATTTTAGTTATCTAGGGCCTTACTTATAATCGTTTGTTAAATTTTAAGAAACTGCTCAGCAACTGATTAACGAAAATCGTACCCATAAACTCCTCTCATGGATAAGAGGTGGTGGTAAAGTAACTCGTAAATAACTGTCAAAAATAACCAACATCGAGAGGTAGTTTCAGTGACTGCAAATTTTATATTTGAAACAGCCGTTGATTAGGGGCTTAAGAGTCTCTTATTTAAGAGATGGCTAATCCTTTCTTAACGAGATTATTATAAGTAAGGTCTTTAATGTTAAAGGAGAAGAAGTGGCGCATTAAACTCCCCAGCAACATATTTGATCTTAACATCATGATATAAAAGAAAGACAAAACCAATTTAACATTTGGTTTTATTAATCAAAGTTACACAAGGAATAATGTCAATTTTTCTTTTACAAGTTAACACTTTCAAATTGTTACCGACATATTTATTAAGAAGGATTTTTACACCACACATCATAAGTTATTATGTAGTTTTTGGGTTTTTATATACGGCACATTTATTTATTACTTGAGATATAAAATTAATTTTGGGTGGTTATAAAAATAAAATAACCACGAAGGCTAAGGCCTTTTAACCTATATTAAAAAACTTCAGATTTGTTCATAATAAATAAATGTGCCGTGTATCTATACCCCACCCTAGTTTTTTATTCATGTATTTCGAAATAATACAAGACAGCAGAGATATGGGTAATTACTGAAAGAGCTTGGTAAGGATGGTATTATTCCCATTTGGTGCGGTTGTCTAGAAAATCTTTCATCTTATAATTAAGCTTTCTCGCACAAACGTTGCGTTTGCGTATGTAAATGTCAAGTCACAAATAACGCGGGTTCGAGTTCTGGTCTGAAAATATGCACCACTTAGATAATTTTCTGGCCTGCATATTATAATTACCATGTGCTGACGATGAAACAAAACCATGCCTTGATGTGTCTGGCACATCGAGATAGCTGATGTGTCAAACCCGCCAATCCGTTATAGATAGCGTGTACGTTCTCATAATGTGGCTGGAGTCCAACTGTGAAACTGTGAGGTTAGAACGGCAAATTTCATAAAGGATCTTTCCGATATTTATTTAGTATGGTCTAGGCCTCTAGGCTCAACTCCAGAAAAGATATACAACATGTGTGATGGTCTGAAGATAAAAGAAAAAAAAATTCTTATAATGTCATGTTTATTATATTCTGCTTTCTTTACTTCAAAGTTATTTAAAATTTGAATTTTCATGAATACTGGACTCTGGCGTGAAACACAAATTGTACAAAGCCATTTTTAAAAAGAAGAAGTACTTATATTATAAATATCACTGATGACAATATAACAAGACCACCCTTAACACCGCAATCAAATGTGAATGTATACCACTTTAAAACAAACAAACAAACAAGGATACCACATTATCCGTCCCCTCACTCTATTAATATCCGCTTGTAAAAAACAAACAGCGCTAATTGCCGCTTTATTGGCTTATACTTTCAAATAGGGACGTATAGTGCGGATATTTTTATCCGATTATCCGAAACGAAAATGTGGGGTGTGTATCCGAAAAAGAACAAATATGCGCCTATTAAGCCAATATGTTTTACTAAATCTCATATACAGTACTTTGAACTGTTGTTTTCATTGTAGATAAACGCTGAGACTGCCTATTGCAGTACGTACATAAAAATGTACATTCATGTATTGCCTTGATGATTTGTTCCAAATAAACCGATTCTAGATGTCATTCATAGAAATTTTACGTTTATAACTGTCTAAAGCAAGCAAACAGACTAACGACTAGGTGTGAAAACCTGACAGCAAGGGCAAGGTCAAGACGTTGCCAGCATAGAATGGGACAGAGAGGATGGGATAAGCATTATATAGTACTGAATACTTATGTAAAATTAGTTTAGTTTAGTGGCTTAGTGGTTAGCATAGTCGGGTTCCATACACAAACGGACTCGGGTTCGAATCTTGTTGACGAAACATGTACTACTAAGACAGTTTTCTGACCTAATGCAGTGCATAAATTACTACTTGCTTAAATGGTAATGGATAACGTCATAATCAAACATGCACATTGAGATAACTAATGTGTCAAACCCACCAATCCCACTTGGACAAGTTTGGGTGATATAATTTCCATTCCCCTTTAAATGTGACGTCTGAACTCAGTAGTGGAACGTTTATCCGCTTTTATCATTATTTTTGAAATACACGGCAGCGCGATCGACTTCCTTTAACCAGCTTCAATTTTAGAGTCCGAGACTCCATCTTTCTATCATTTAGATAATAGCCTCATGTTATCGTGATGTTTAAGCCATATACCTAATTGTAAAGTTTTAAGCCGTTGACATTACAAGCAGACACTTCAACTTATTTATTTGTAAGATACAAAAAATCGTGATACATTATATTTCGTGCTACAATTTAATGAAAAACTATCACACTTTTAGTTTTGGGTTTTCACATAGTAAGTTCAATTTATTTCTAGACGTATTTCACATATCTCATAAATATTATTTTATACACATTAAGAAAAGAAAATATAACAATTTTTATTAATAAGAATATTGTTGTATGAAGAATTTTGTTTGGATGATATAAAAAAAAATATTGTCGTATTATATATTTACAGAAGCCCATAATAATAACCAATAAAATTAAAAATAATTAAACTATCTTGAAAATTATTACTAAGTTGAAAACTTCGCGAACCGTCCTGAATCACTTTTTTACTAATATAACAAAAAATATCTTCCATGTACGTAATAGTAAAGTAACGTTTAGCGCTGTGTATCGGATATTTATTCGGATATTCGTAACATAGACATCTCTAAGCCACAAAGTGACATATTCGAATACTCGCTTAAAACGCTTTAAGTGGTGTATTTAAAACGTTTTGATGTCTTACTGCGGCGACTTGCTAAGGGATTAATGCTTTCTATTAATAATATACCTTTTTAGCCGTCTATTATCGCATTTTTAGATTCTTATGCTTTTTGGGGGCTACTTGTATATTTTAGATTTATTCGTCCATGACATTGGTTAATTTTAAACGCGATGTGAATATTTATTTTAAAAATCATTGTTAGCTTATAATGGCCGTGAAATACTGTCTTTTGGTTTGTGGCGATCGTGTGTAGAAAATTAATATTTAGATATGAAGTCATTAGGTACTGTCGAATTATTGTAAGGGATTTTTTTTGTTCACTCTCAGACGATCAGAGAAAGATAGCAAGATTCGAGCTCTCAGAGTAAAGGTGTGTGCATATTATAAGTCGCGGGTGAAATGAAATGATTTTAATGTTTTTTTTTTTTTTTGTAATAATAATCGGTAGACAAACACACACGTTGTTTTTTTACCTTTTTTATTTCATGAATTCAGCAGACAGGCAGACGACCCACCTAATGATAAGCCTATAGACATTGCAACACCAAATGCGTTACAAATCTATTGCTCTGCTCTCTTGACGAAGTCTGGAACTGCTTGTTATGGTGGCATTCTCTAGACCAGGAGTGGTAACCATCCAAACGAGCAGATACCTTACCACCTGTGGCTGTGAGTTGTTTAGTCGCCTCTTACGACAGGCCGCCCGGCCGCAGGAAATTGTATTCTTTCTCCGTTTCTGCACGGAGCAACATTGTATATACAACGGACTAATACATACAACGGACTAATCCGAGACGACATCCAGACCATAGCAAATAACGGAAATTTCGTATTCGAAATCTTCTATGCCAGGAATCGAACACGGCGCGTCTACGTTGCAGTGAGCCTCTCCTATTATGTTAGACATTAGATAGACCAGCAAATGCTTAACTCACTCAACACTTAGGCTTTGTCTATACTTTTATTTCGTCTAATCGAAGGCAATTACGATCTAGGACGCTAAGCGTTATTATTAGCTATCGCTTATGACTATATTATAAAGAAATGCAGATTTCGTTTCAGAGGAACTTATAGTTTAAGATTTTCTCTTATTTATTCCGATCTGGGTGTCTGGATTTTGATACAGAGTCCTCCTTTTCATATTATTACTAACACACGTTTACTTACTTAGCTTGAAAATATTTATCTACCATTCAGTAGTGTCATCTAGTGTCGAGTTAAAGTATAAACATTATAATAAATAATGCCATCTATCATCGGATAGAAAGAAGTTATGATAGTTAACCAATTAATTTATACTTCGAAAACATAGATGGTGCTATAATAAGTAGTTCCTTGTCTGCCTTAATAGATGGAAGAAAAACACAAATTGCTTGTAAGTGTAATTCTAAAAGCTCTAAGGGCCAGATGGCGCAACAGGTATAATTTATCAGAGTTTTTGACGTTTTATATTTTCTTCTTCTTTGTTCAATAATGGCTCGGCACGGTTTGTGCATTCAGCCAGAGTCATGTGTAAGTTTTATATTTTAAAAACATACATTTTTTAGCAGTGTTGCCAGATGGGGGGATTCTTTGCAAATTCAGGGGTTTTTTCGACGTTGGGGGGAGATGCGGGGTTAAAGATTCTTTGGGGGGACATTCGGGGGGCAAAATTTTGTTGAAAGAAATTTTGGAGATTTTTTAAGTACCAATAATTCATCTACAAACACAATTCTCATCACTACAATTATTATATCTAAGTTATAATACAATATTATTACTAGTGAATCATACTTCAATTCAATAGTTCATTTTAATAATTCAATTCATTCGTTCGTTCATTTACGTTATTTATTGATTATGCCGTCTCTACTCGCATACGTCGTATCCTATAGGCTACTTTCCGTTAGAGACTCTCAACGACCACGTTCACAACCGCGGTTTTTCGCGTTCCACTTATTTGCTAGCGTCACGATCGTAAACTCAAGTGGCACTATTATTTAACCCACCTATTGACACGGGTCGTTGTAAGCGCTCCGTGAGCGAAATACCGCTGCGGGGGCCTTTAGCTTGCTAGGGAGCAAAGGATTCACGACCCCCGTATGACGAAGTGGGTGTGCCTTTCCCGGGGCGCATCCAGGCACTTTTTGCGCTGGATCGGCTGGGCGTAACTCTGTTCCAAGTCTCAGCCTTTCCTACACAACAAAGCGCGGGGCACATGGGAGGAGGGTGGTTTTAGTGGGTAGTAGGGCGCTGCCCGTGCAGCTTCTCTGAGTCTCCACACAAGCTGAGTCGATTGCGGGTGGATTACTATTGCATGCAGTAATGCCGCCCCCGACCGACGTGAGTCTGATCCCTTGCCAGGACCCAGTATTTTGCGTAAACAGCATTTCCCCCGCCTCAAAAAAAAAGCACTCCGTGAGCAAAACGATGACGTCATTAGCGGCATTTTCGCTACGACGGTGGTTTTGCCTTTTCATTTGTCCTATAAAATAAGTAAAAACTGTTTTGGGGTTTTTTTCAAAAAGCTTTTTTTTTAAAAAAAAATTGGGGGTTAATTGACATGGTCATCTGGCAACACTGTTTTTAGAGGCTGTAGGTGATACCGTAGTATTTAAATAAAACACCAAAAAATATGTCTGCCAGGCTTCGGGGGTGTGTACACGTCGTAGGGAATTATATGTACGGCGGATGCGCTCGCGTCGATCGGAGACTCGCGTGACACTATTATTCAAATTGAGCCAATAGCACCGTGTAGCACACCCCGTCGTATTGCCCGTATTTTAATTACAAAATAACAAATATTTTGCCGTAAATAGCGCGACTAGCGAACATAATAAGCCGCGCTTCAAAAAGTTGAAAATCGTTAAAACATACTTTAATTTTTGTAAATAATATAAATAAGTGTAATATCTCTATATCTATACATGTGTATGCGTCGCCTACAGAGGCAAATTAGTCAATCTTTGAAAAGAACCTTTTTAATATTATATTATGGTAGCTCGAATGTGCTATAACTTTTACGACCAGTATGCTGTATGATGTATATGCAACCTTGTTTGTTGTTCTTCAATTGGAGTTGGGAGAGTTGGGAGGATGTTCGAAGTTAAACCTTGTCTCTTTGTGTTTGGAAGATGTTCGAAGTCGAAGTAGAACCTCCATGTTTTGTACCATAGTTTTTGATACGTTGTTGTTTTTATTATTTGTCTATGTATTTAACTCGCAGGATATATTTAGATGCACAAGCATTTGCTCGAACACAGGTGCACACACTCGTCCGGGGAGGACGAGTGTGTGCACCTCCTGGGCTCATCATGCAGAGGGAACCGCTACGACTGGAGGAGGGTTTGGATGGGAAAGGAGAAAAGGATACTTAGGGCATGTGTTAAAAAATTGGATCGGCAATACCTTTCGAAGCTTTAATTATTGAGAATTAGATATAATTTTGAAGAGAGGAAAAAATACGTCTTTTATTTTACATCTATAATTAGAATCTCATTTTAACCGCTTCTGTTTAGCTGAAGCGATCGCCGTAACCGAAATCGGTTAGGAAGACATCATCATTTCTAAATTTACAATATATTTATACTAAATTGAGCCCTCCTGCGCATAACTCTACTTGGTATAACAATTCTTTTACTGTTAAGGCTATGCAGCTCTGGAACGCGCTTCCTGTTACAATCAGACAAGCAAAATCGCTAGCGATATTCAAAACTGTGATCAAAAAATACAACCTGTCGTTGGAATATGATATTTAAATTCATTTATATATTTTTTAGATATGTATTTGTATGGTATGTATATTAAGTATGTATCTATGTAATCTATATAATTTATCTATTTATTATTAAATTGTAAGTAGTTCGTACTATATGTTGCGTATACCACCATCGCCATTATCATCTCAATTCATTCCTGGGGTTGTCTGGAAGAGATCGCTTTTTAGCGATAAGACCGCCCTTTGTACATAACTAGATATAATTTTAGTCTTTAAGTTCATGTTTGTATTGGTGTACAATAAAGTGTTATCTATCTATCTATCGATCTATATTTATTACATAAGAATAAATTCTCATTTTTAATTACCTGGACTTGAACGACAGCTGCGATCGACCATTTTCTATCTTGCAAGCTAAGTGCAACTTACCATCTAAGTTGAATCGTATAGAATATCTGTGCGTGAGTTGTAGACTCAAAAACAGGTCTATTGCTGCAGTCATTTTTAGTCCATGTTCAACACTTCTTTAAATATTAATTTGAATTTATAATATTACACATATCTGTTTTGCTGGCTAAAGCAAATATTAGTTATAAATAAACATGGAAAATCAATAATTATATATATTAAATTATATAATTAAATTATAATAATCAATAATTATATATATTAGTGAAAAATGTTACCATTTTACTTACTCCAAAATTTGCCGAAAGTACACAACATGGGTTACAAAACAAAAATACTATTTTTTTTTTATGACAACCCTACCGTCTCAAGCCGCCCCTGTCTACGCTAAGTTTACCGAGACGCTGTCTCCATTCTTGGATACGTCTGCGGGCAATGTATGGTTAGTACATGATAAACACGCATAACATGAATGATACGCATTATAACCAATACACAAATTAGAAAAAACCGCAAACCTGGCTAAAAACCGGTACAAACTGATACCAAATAGATAAAATATTACATTATAAGGTATAGACGTAATAACACATTTAGCACAAAAGTGATAATGTACGATTCAGAATTAAATGAAGTATATTAATTTCTATTATTGCAAAAATAGATCCACTTAACAAAAGTTGTTCACGATAGTTTGTTAGATCAGATTTTTAAACGTAATAGAGCCATCCTGGAATCCATGGAGGATAGAGGTAAGGAGAACCATCTCAGTATATTAAGAAGTGTACACTGAAGGACAGCAAATTAAGATGGCGCCACAATAGCAAGTACAAAGTTTTTAAAAATAGCGCCACAAATAATTAGAGTAGGATACTAGATTAAAGAAGGAAAGAAAGACTTTCCCTTTGTCACCGCGCATGCGTTTTTCAACCCAGTACACTTCACTTCGTTTACAACTGCTAAATTCATATAATTTCCTTTCCTACACTAGCGCTATTTTGACGAGTTTTCGAACCATAATTTGCTGTTTACAGGTGGACACTTTTTCAACTGATCCCCCATACTAGATGGCCCTCCTTACCTCTATCCTCCAAGCTGGAATCAATATTTGATTGATTACAGCTCTTAAGGGGCCCATTCACGATCCTGCATTGCAGTCCGCCTAGCAGTCTTTTCCAAAATGCAGTACCGTGAATGTTATTGCAGCCTGCATTGCATGAGCTCAACAAACAGGCAGACGGTCCACCTGAAGAATATATATAGTATAATGCGTGTAAGTTAGTTTCAAATAAAATAGTGTTCAAATAAAATGAAATAAGTTAGTTCCCTAAAAAACTACAATGATATTTTCTAGATAACTATAATACTTATTATTTTATTGCATGAGTTCAGCAGACAGGCAGACGGCTCACATGATTAAAAGCGGTTACCATCACCTATGGACATTTGCAACAAAGGTGCTACAAATGCGCTGGTGCTCTCTTAAGGGAGACTGGTACCTGTTCACTAATGCCGGAACACAACTCAAGGTTGTTACGGCGGCTTACTCTAGACCAGGGGTGGTAGCCATCCAGTCGGGCAAATGCCATACCATCTGACTGTGGGTTGTTTTGCCGCCTCTTACGACAGGCCGCCCGGCCGGAGGAAATTGTATTCTTTCTCCGTTCCTGCACGGATAAATTAGATGGACAGGAATAAAATTGGGAATAGATATGCATAGTTGCTAGTTAACTTTAAAATTTCTGTGACCCTTTTGGTACAAAAGTCTAATCCGTCAGTCCGTGAGTTGGCCAGTGCGGGAGTTTGCCAGTCCGTAAGTTTGTCAGTCCGTGAGTTTATCATTCCATAAGTTTATCAGTCCATAAGTTTATCAGTCCATAAGTCTTCCAGTCTGTGAGTTTGTTAGTCCGTCAATCGAAAATGTTCCTGGACGGATACATTATCATGCATTATTATATTTAATATTAAATCTAGTCTTAAGTAAACAATTTTCTATCTTTCTTCCACACTTTACATTAAATGTTTTAGCACCACCGTTTCAGCGCCGGTTCATTTCAGGGCCAAGAAGTTTTTTTTTAGTTCTCTTCCGCCGGACGGATAAGGTTATCCGGCCTTATTTTTTTTCTTATAAAAAAAGTTAGGCAAGCCGAGCGAACAAAGCGAACTTGCCACGGTAGCGACGAGTTCCAGAGCAGACTGCTCACCATCTATTCCTATGATAATATAAGTAATATATTAGTAAAAAATAAGTGAGCAACCCTTCTTCCCTCCCCTACTTAAAATTCAATAACCAAATGTCTAAAGTTTAACCGAGATATTAAATATATTGTTACGAGTGCGGGACTGGAATTAAAAATGCCGTTGGAATTACTATAGAATTTATTAGAACTATACAAACACGTATAACACAGGTACAAATATAACTGATCACAATCAGTTCAAACGTAATGCGCGATTCAATAACACGCGCAAAGTCCATCACTATATAGGTTATCGAATGTACACGAGTCTCGCCTTGATCATGGTTCTCGCTAGACTGCCGATTTCTGCATTGGGCCATTGCTATTATAATGCACCGATGCCATATGTCTACCTGGCAAGCGTCGACGCAATTTCCTAGAAAACGTAATCCGCACATCTGCGTAATTATGCCTGTAAACGGCCATAAACGAGTACAAGTCACAATAGGTTGTTGTCTAATTGCAAATTTTAAACACAAAGTAAACAAAAGGAGATAGTCTTAAGACAGTTTCAATGTTATTAGCTCAAACGCCGCGGCAGGTAATAAATGTGCTTTGTCTACAGGTATGCAGGTGGCCCAACTTGTAACAATATATACAGATTATTAATTTTGGTTCTGAAATGGGCCGGCACTGAAATGAACACGGGCTGAAAAACCTCGGAGTTCCTTATCTACGCTCACATTATAAAGAGGTACAATTGGTGAGTTTTCTTTGTAAGTAGAAAGGAATCTCTTGAATAAGAGAACTGTTTTTGGTTAATTCTTTCATCAGTAGAAAGCTATATTATTCCTGCGGAAGGCTATATTTGATTGTGATTAATAAGTAATATTTTTTTATTTTTGAAATTTATCAATCAGTTCCGAGATAAACGGGCTGAGGCTTTTATTTATCGGCGACTGACTAAACAGTTTGAAATAGTTAGGTGAATAATTTTTATCATAATTAATTTAATTTGAGAAAGAAAGAAGATAGAAAAGATTTATTGTCGTAAATGTATATACACACAGAAAAAAGGATACGCGTAATAAAACGTACATGTAAATACAACAATATACAATAGTATTATCCGCAAGAGTTAACTTGAGACCTGATGCATGCATGCATGCTCCCCTCCCGACCCCCGCCTTGTTACCACTCTCGCCGTTAGCGCGTCAGTACGTCATCCGAGCGTAGTCTCAAGTTAACTCTTACGGGTTGTAGTTAACAAAACACACAAAAAACGAAGTACATAACATTCATGCCAATGAGGTTAGAACTCAGCATTTTTCTGCAACAAGGGCTGACGCAGCGCTGATTTGAGTTCCAGCCTTTATCCAAAGAAAACAAGGATCCAAATAAAAGTTTATTCAATTACTAGCTTTGCCAGCGATTTCCCGCGTAATGATGGAAAATCGTTATATTTTAGATAATTCACACTATACGAGTATCTTTATAAATTATAGCCTCTGTGTTATTCTGATGTGTAAGAATGTGTGTGTAATTATTGGAAAGTTTCATCAAAATCCATTCCATCAGTCTTAAGTTCGCGCCACGTACACACTTCTTAAAGAAGCCTACAAACTTACTCTAACTCAATATGAATAAGAACGTATGACTTTTGGATACAGTAGTAGGGGAGCCCAAGATGCTAAATGTGGAGTTACTATAGCGTCGCGGGGAGCTTTTGGATTGTGAACATTAGATACTAAAAACAAAAAAGGTTATATGATGTATGCCCTTTCACTGCTGGGGGAGCGTATACAGGTTAAAAAATGAAAGAGTCGCCCAGAAATACTGAAGCGCGTCAGATATTTAAAAGGGATGTTAAGTAAACCCTAAAGGAACTCCTATTCAAAAGACTGACGATTTGGACGAAAAGTCATGGCTGATTTTTGAAAATGCAAAAGAAAACGTAGCATTAAAATACTCGCCCGCGTCAGATTAATATACAGACGGTCCAGCTTGATGTCCCTGTCGTGCTGACCCATAATCTGACAATTACGGGGAGGAATTAAAAATAAAACTTAGTACCGTAAAATGGGGGAATAGGGTCTAGGGGGTGAATTGGGACAAACCTCAAGTTTTATTTGTGACCTTATATTTTACATACATTTATGTTACGTGTTACACTTTTTGGTAGGATTTAAATTTGAAGCTTGCAATATTTTTCTATAATCCAGCAACACTCAGTCATCCTCTCATAAGTATTTTTAAAAAACGTACTTCAAAACATTGGGTCAAATTTGTGTGAAATTTGTATTGTAGGTACCTGCCTATAGTATGAAAGTGTCAGCTCTAGCAAAAAACTCTATTAACCCCTTAAGCGACCCGATTCACTCCAACGCCTGGGTGAATAGGGACAAGTGAGTTTTTGTAACTTTTTATGATTATTCTTTAATAAACTATATCTTAATGCATTAGAAATGAAATTTTTACCTACCTGAACCATTATGATCTCCGTTTTAGTACTATAACTACAAAAAAACGGTAAAAATCAATGTCGAACTTAAAAAGTGTCCCTATTCCCCCCATTTTACGGTAGTACTTTTTTTAATCGTGATTTAAATAATTTCGTTTTCAGAGCTTTCAGCTCTTTTGGGATTATATTAATATATTTTTGGGGCCGAGAACTGACTGTTTTTTTTATATTCTGTATCGCAAAATACAATATTCCGTCGAAAAGCCGAAAAACGAGTTCATGAACGACCAACCTCTTTAATTTATAAGGAAAACCGCACACAGTCTGCAGTAGCATTGACCTACATAATAATATATTGTCATGGATGACCGCTCTTCTTTAATATGTAGAATAAATACAGATTCGAGGCATTTAATATTTATCTCGAATTAGCGTTAAACCTTTTTTCAACATGGAATTACGAATATGTAAATGAGTTTGGATATGGCAAGGTACAAAATTAAACAGTGTTTTTTGTATTATTTAGTATCTAGTATGTAAGCATTTGTATTGTCCATTGTAAGGGGGACCAGCGCACAATAATTAAGTATTTACACACGTAGCATAAATGTAGTATAAGACTGTAATTTTGCTAATCAACGACGATAAAGACATCAATCACTTTTTTTTTATTATGACCCGAGTTCCATACCCTTTTTATTACTTAATTACTGTTAGAGTTTTTTGAGTTCATACAAGCTTATTGTTTATTTTTGTTATTGTGTGTGACATTAATTTTGTGATTTTTATGTTGTGTTGTGTACCTTAAGAATAACTTATATAAATTTTTTTCTAATTTTAATACTAAACTTATAGTAATGTAGAGTGTGTCTGTTACATGCTGGTGTTGTGAGAAAGTGGATGTGCAGTGTGTGCCTTATGTCTATGCCTATATATCAATCACATTGGGACAATGTAGTTTTAATACTACTACCACCTCAGACTTTGACCAGCTCCCGCGCATACCGCAATTATTACACTACGGATAGATTCACTTTTTAAATTTTTATAACAGCCCATAACTGTCCCGCTGCTGGGCTCCGGTCTCCTACTGTAGGAGAACGGACAATATACCCCCTCCACGCTTGTCCAAGGCGGCTTGGCAGGTTTAATGCATCGGTCATCTCGATGTGCAGGTTGCATCATGATATTTTCCTTCACCGTTGGTAATGAAATTAAATGAAATTTGAAATGAAATGAAAAGAAATTTCCGTGGTTAACGTAAATAATATTTTAATTTAAGACGATGTAATATTTGTACACCCTATGGGTAATGACATGTGAACCGTTGGTAGCACGTGGTTGTAAAAATATGCACATTAGGTCAGAAAACTGCCTAAGCGGTGCATGCGTTCCGGCCAGGATCGATCCCGTGCGCTAGCCATTACGCTACCACGACTTCATACGTTACAAACGTACGTACAAACTATTCATACGTTTATTAAATTTACAATTTTACAGATTTTGGTCACGACTACGGAAATGGAATTATTTCGGAATATCCGATTCAATAATAATAAATGAGTTTACATTTTAAACTCCGCCCCTATCCGAACTTATACCAAACTTTTGCATGAGATTCGGTTATGTATTCTGATACATTTTATTTCGGATATCCGTTAATTTCCGTTACGGTTAAGACAGATAGTGACAGTTTTTGAAGAAAACCTACATAATAGAGCATTTCTCGCTGTTGGCGGGCGATTGTCCAACGCGCAACATTGGCTGCAACCAGGTTTTTTTAAAACTAGTACTAATTCATTCATGTTTCACTACAATTAACTCATTAGCGCTGATTATTGTTATCAACGGAAAGATTCTTAAAACGCTATAATATTTTTAAAGAAAACCTAGTCGCGGCTAATGACGGGTGCAATTGTACGCCGGCGAATCACCCATAATCTTCCACGTTCTCTATAGAGGAGCTACTTTCCATACATGAACAAAACTGAAGAGAAATGGATTTTTTTATATTATATTAATCTACTCTGTATGCTTAAAGTCAATTCTCTACTAATTATAAACTAAAACAATGGATATTATTATAAATGGATGATGCTTCTCAATGATGTATAGCAGTGGTCGGCAACCTTTCAGCAGGCAGGGCCACAAGGTGACAAAATTTTAGTAAAGGCGGGCCGCACTTGTGTATATGTATGTGTATGTTAGCTTTCATGTCAGTAGTTGCAATTCGTAAAATGGCTCTTAAATTCTTATCTGTGAAGCATATTTATTTTTCCGGTAATTAAGGAGTGATAAAGTTTTGTCTCAAAAATAAGTACTACCACGAATTGTAATTAACTGCTGAGCGAACCTTTTCAATTCACGTACTAGCATGGTACACCGAATGCACGCTATCCCGCCTACTTAATAATTACGTTATACGTATAATTATTATTTATTTTGGTAGGATCCCACAAAAGCTTTATTTATATTAAAAAACCGACTTCAAAAACCAAAAAACTAAAACGTATAAAATAACTTATTTCTAAAGCTATTATTATTAATATATATTATCTAAAACATCTTAAAGTCGGTGCTTAGTAATTTTCAAAATATAGAAATTTTTATGTTTTACTTTGCACCGACTTCAAGATGTTTTAGATGATATATATTAATAAGTTATTTAATACATTTTAGTTTTTTAGTTTTTGAAGTCAGTTTTTTTTAAACTAAGTTTTTATTTTTTATTTGTTACTTTTTAGTGTAACTACGTATGGGTGGACTTACGAATGGTGCCGCGCTTCTTAAAAAATATAGGTCCCAAGGAACGAGAACAAAAAAATGTTCATAAAATAAAAACTACTGAGCCAAACTATGTCAAATTTATAGGGAACCAATTGGAAGCTATTCCGCGTCGAACAAAAAAAGAATCACGTAAATCGGATCATAAATGACGGAGTAATCGGTGTACATATGGAACAAAGAGGAAATTTTCTTCATAAAAAATGTTCATAAAATGAAAACTACTGGGCCAAACTATGTAAAATTTTTAGGGGACCAATTGGAAGCTATTCCGCGTCGAAAAAAAAAGAATCACGTAAATCGGATCATAAATCACGGAGTAATCAGCGAACATACATAAAAAAAGCAACAAAAAAAGATCCCGACGAATTGAGAACCTCCTCCTTTTTTCGAAGTCGGTTAAAAACAGTCATAGGCCGCATGGAGGCGTCTCGCGGGCCGTGTGTTGCCGACCACTGATGTATAGGATCAAGTAGACAAATTGCCGCATCCATTTTTCAGAAGCAACTTAAACATTACTGCGTCCATGTGCAAACGGTTTTCACGGCCACGTATAAAAACAGCACTCAACGAAAACATTTAATTCATTCGACATCCTTTTGCGGCCTTAGTATCATATCCTTGCGCAAAATTTTATCTAAAATAACTAGTGTTAAATTTTGCAAGTTCATTAAAGTTTAAAATCGAGTTTACTTTTATTAAAGTAGTGCTGGAAGATAGTGTTTTTTTTAACTTATAAACTTTAAAAAAAGTGATAGCTAATAAATATTTGAAAATGAAAAATTTTATTAGTTGTTAAAAAAATCTATTAGTATTTCTTGTGAATGTAGTTTCCGAAAAAGTTTATAATCCTTTTTAGTTGTCAGCAGATGTGCAAAAGACTCTTTTTTAAAATAAAAAATTGTTACACAGCCTACTTACTATAGCTAAAGAAAAAATAATAATCCTGGCATAAAATAAAAAACGATTGAAGCATTTAAAAAAGTATATTAACAAATTGCACTAACAAAAATGAACAAACTTGTATTCGAATTTCAATTTTAAAAACATTACTGGCTGGTAATAAAATTATTTATCGAAACTTTTAAAAAGTAAAATCCAAGATGGACGGGAACTGGACGATGCATTTCCCGCGTATCGGTCTGCGATCGCCAAATTTAACAAACACAACAGTGAATTTGCAAGAAAACTTCGAAATTGACCTGGAAGACACGAACTGGATTTTGACGTCGTCTTTCATTATTTTTACAATGCAAACTGGTAAGCATGTTCGCTCATCCCAACAACTTATAGTCCAAGATCCCAGTCCAAATTTACATGATATTAGGAAAGATGAAATTTTTAGGATCTTTAGTTTAACATAAACTCAGAAAGGAATGGATACTCGCTAAGCTGAAAGCGGGGCCGTTTTTCAGGTAGCAGGTATCAAAGGTAGAGAAACCATGCTAACCCACGTCAAAGTAGCAAGGCTTTTATATATGTTATATAAGAAATTATTACAAACAAAGATATACAGTTGCCAGACACTTCCTGTGGGCCACAACTTTTGAAAGACACTTTAAAAAAATGTGAGACAATTCTTTCGCGCTTCCTCACACAGCGGAACTCTTACCGAGTCTGGGAAGATGTTTGGCCCGTCAGATTTTTCTGGGTCATTGGAAAATATTTTAAAATATTATACTTGATAATAAAAATTCAGCTTTCCTAAAATGACGTAATTTCCCACATTGACCCTGCTTTCAGCTAAGCGAGTATCCATTCCTTTGTAAGTTTATGTTATTATGTTTAGATTCTAAAAATTTCATCTTTCCTAAAATCGCGTAAGTCTGTGATGACTGGGATCTCACTCTATTATGCCCGGTACGACAACCAGATAAGTAAATTGTACTAGTATTTTCTTAAGTATTTCGCGACTAAGTAGTACACATAATTAAAACTACATTTTAAAGGTTATAAGCGCTGTATTGTATTTGTTTTTATTTCGACGTTTCGGCCTGTTTTCAGTAGCCATGATCACGGAAGACAAAGATGTCAATTATCAATACTTAAGGCTCCCATTGCCGCATAAGGTCGAAAATGGGGTGCAAACAAAACAACTATTCGTTAGTATTACTGATCAATGATTTACCAAAAAAATATCATTAATTTTCACAATATTAGACGTAACGTGGTTTTTTCGTAACTTTTCTGTAGCTATTTTAAGTTAAGAAAAAATTCACCAAATAGCCTCCAAATTATTGACATGAAACTATTTTGTTCCTTTAACTATTATTGAAACAGGATAAAAAATATCTACTTCAATTCAATCCCTGTAGAAACGGAGAGAGAATGTAATTTCCTGCGGCCGGACGGTCTGTCGTAAGAGGTGACAAAACAAACCACAGCCAGGTGGTAAGGCATTTGCCCGTCTGGATGGCTATCGCCCCTAGTGAAGAGTATGCCGCCATAAACTTCTCGATTTGTGTTCCGGCATTAGTGGCCAGATCCAGTCTCCCTTAAGAGTCAGCAGCGCATTTGTAACGCCTTTGATATTGCAAATATCCATAGGCGATGGTAACAGCTTTCTATTAGGTAGGCCGTCTGCCGATCTACTAAACTCATACAATAAAAAAAAACTGTATAATACTGATGATTCATTTTATAGAAATGAAATTAAAAGGAAACTGAAATATTTCGTGTAATACATTATTATTGATATACCATATTGACAGGAATAAAAAAACGAAAAGGAAACATTTAAATGAAAGAAAAAACATAAAAACGACTTATGTCCAAATAGGTTTGGACATATACAAATTAAAATTAAAGTATGAAGTCTAGTGCCAGACCGCTGTCAGTGCGCAAAAGACTGGCCACACCCACATTACCTCGATGAAGTGGCAACGCTAATGCGTTTTTCGAGGTACCGTAAAATGGGGGGAATCGGGACACTTTTTAAGTTCGACATTCGTTTTTTTGTAGTTATAGTAATAAAACGGAGATCATAATGGTTCCGGTAGTTTAAATTTTTATTTCTAATGCATGAAGATATAGTTTATTAAAGAATAATCATAAAAAGTTACAAAAACTCACTTGTCCCTATTTACCCAGGCGTTGGGGTGAATCGGGTCGCTTAAGGGCTAAATAGAGTTTTTCGCTAGGGCTGAAACTTTCATACTATAGGCAGGGTTGGGCAGTATTTGAAATACTTGTAATTGAAATACGTAATTGAAATACAAATACGTATTTTGTATTTGTATTTCAATTACTTCTTAAAAATGTAATTTGTATTTAGTATTTTAAATACCTGACGCTGAGGTATTTTGTATTTAGTATTTCAAATACTTATGGTTTCAAAATACATTTGACAAAATACTTTTAGCTATATTGTTGATGGATGGTGTTCTTCAGAAAATAGCGCTCGATAGCTTTCATAAGGAAAATAGTGACCGCTAAATATATATTAGGTACGTTCTGCAGTACTGACTATTTAATTAAAGTTAAGATATATAATTTCAAATTAATTTTACTTTGAAAACCAGGATGCTTTAAAAAAAATTGACATTTGTTTATTGATTGGCGTTATGTTTTCATCGCATTAGAATGTTTTTCGTCACTATGAATACGTAAAAAATTCGGCTAATTTTGATATACTAGGGTTTACCCTGCGGGTCAACCTCTAATGTATGCCTCTTGTTAATAGAAGTTGCGTCACAGGTTACTATCCGAGCAGGAACGAAGAAAGAATACAATTTCCTGCGGCCCGGCGGCCTGTCGTAAGAGGCGACAAAACAACCCACAGCCAGGTTTGCCCGACTGGATGGCGACCACGCCTGGTCTAGAGTATGCCGCCACAACAACCTTGTGTTGTGTTCCGACATTAGTGACCAGGTTCCAGGCTCCCTAAAGAGAGCAGCAGCGCATTCGTAGCACCTTTGGTGTTGCAAATGTCCATAGGCGATGGTAACCGTTGTTCACCAAGTGGGCCGTCTGCCTGTCTGCTGATCTCCTGCGAAAAAAAAACATTGTATTAAATTTTTATGTTAGTGTTATTTGCTCTGAATGAGACACTTAATTTTAAATCGCAAACTATCTCATCTCCCGCATGAAAAGTATCTATGCCCATTTTATATGTATTAAAACTACATATATAGATCAAAATGACCAAAACGACCAAATCGACCAATTTGACGGAATTGACCAGTACGAACAAGTCGACTAATTCGATCAAATCGAGCAGTACGACGAAACCGACCAATTCCACGAAATCGACCAGTTACATTAATTCGATGAATCGACGAAATCGAACAAATCGACTAGTTCGAACAAATCGACTAAAACGACCAAGTCGACCAAATGGGCCAAATCGACCAAAACACCTACCCTACTTTTTGGGATAACGTTTACATAAATATATCCCATTGTCCGGGATGAAAAGTATCCCATGATGACGAAAATGACATATCACAAAGAATGCTGCTGCCTATGCTACTTTCTGGGATACATAATGCTATCCCAAAACTTATCCCATTATCTGGGATGAAAATTATCCCTCGGTATTAAAATTACATATTTACCTAATTTCAACTAAATCGGTTCAATACATTTTCCGTAAAAGCTTAACAAACAGAGAGATAAATATACTTTTATCTCGGGAACTATTCGATTTTTCGTGGTATAAAGTATCCTATGTTCATTCTAGGCATCGAATATATATATATATATATATATATATATATATATATATATATATAGGTACTGAATTTCAGCCAAATCGGTTCAGTGGGGTTTCTGTGAAAACGGAACAGACAGATAGACATAGTTACTCTGTCATTTATAATTTCAACTAGAGTTTACTCTAGTGCGTGCTTCTTGTTTAAAGAGCAGGCGTTAATACAGGTTACATTATACTAAATTTTTATGTTAGTGATATTTGCACTCGGAAGTATAATTTCATTTTATATCGCAAATTATCCCATCTACCGGCATGAAAATTATTTATGTCCATTTTACTGTACTAAAACCACTTTTAAACAAAATTCGAGCACTGATTCAGTATTCCTAGTAGTTTTTGCGTGTAGGCTAACAGACAGTCAGATCAACTTATGATCGCATTTTTTATAGATGATAAATTTTGATGTCTATAAACTTGAGAAATGCTTGGTCCAATCCAAACTTTCATTCTCCAAATAGTTCTAGTTTAATTTATCTATCCTCCGTCTATGAAAACTACATGAATGAACAAAAAGGACAAATAGGACAAAAAGGATATAAAAAGGCAAAAAGGACAAAAAGGATTAAGTACAATGACTAAAAGGACAAAGATGACCAAGATGACCCAAATGACAGAAATGACCAAAATGGCAAATCACAAAAAAACCTATCCAACATTTTGAGATAACGTTCACATAAATCTATCCCACTATCCGGGATAAAAAGTATCCCTTGTCCATCTTCGGTATTAAAATTACATGTTTACCGGATTTCAGCCAAATCGGTCCAACACTTTTCCGTAAAAGCGTAACAAACGGAGAGACAAATATATTTTTATCCCGGAAAGTATTTCATTTTTTGGGATATACTCGTAAAGTATCTTATATTTATTCTTGACAGCGAAAATATATATACTGAGTCTCAGCCAAATCGGTAGTTTTTCCGTGAAAACGGAACAGGTCGACAGACATCGCTACAAGCGAACGCACCACTTGTTATTGGTCTAGCCGTTTCCGTTCTGGTAATTTCGACTTAAAAAAGAACTTGGTCGACAATGATGAATTAAAGGAGATTGTGGAAGCTGATGATACTCAATGTATGGCTGAATTAGCAGGAGGTTTCGACATTAGCTTCAAAACAATATTATTGGTCCTTGGCATTGGCACATTGGCAAGGTAAAAAAGCTTGACAAATGCGTACCGCACGAACTCAATGATCGCCAGCGCGAAGTATGCGTTGAGAAGTGCCTTGCACTTGTCAACTAGCACACAAACGAAGGAATTTTGTACCGCATTGTTGCCTGCGACAAAAATGGATTTTGTTTGACAATCACAAGTGCTCAGCAAGTTGGTTGGATCCTGGTTCAGCACTTAAAGAATACCCTAAATGAAACCCCTAGAAAAGTGATGGCCACTGTATGGCGATCTAGCGCTAGTGTGATTAATCAAAGCTTCTTTCCAAATGGGACGAGCATTACTATAGATGTTTACTGTGAAAAACTGCACACAATGATGAGAAGCTCGCACGTCTTTAACCACCTTTGGTCAATCGCTTATCTGACTCCTGCACGACACCTTATACTGCACAACAGACGATCTCCAAGTTACAAGAGCTGGAGTTGGAAGCTCTCCGTCATCCGCTGTACTCACCAGACCTAACACCTACAGACTTCCACTCTTTACAGAATTTCGGTAACTTCTTAGCGGGAAAAAATTACAATACCCAAAAGGTAGAACAAAATGCTTTTAAAGAATTTGTTGCCTCCAGCGTCCAGCTAATCTATTCAAGAAGGGCAAATAAACTGCCACTGCGTTGGCATAGCTGCATTGATTGCATGGGTGATTACTTTGATTAATAGAATAAAAAAATATATTAAAAAATACGTTATTTTAGAAAAAAACGGTAATTTCATAAGTATTTTGTAATTTGTATTTTAAATACAAATATGTAGTTAAAACACTGTATTTTGTATTTTATATTTTAAATACACGACCTAAAAGTATTTTGTATTTCGTATTTTAAATACATGCAAGAAAGTATATTGTAATTTGTATTTCAATTAAAGCAAAGCATGTATTTTGCCCAGCCCTGACTATAGGCAAGTACCTACAATACAAATTTCACACAACTTTGACCCAATGTTTTGAAGTACGTTTTTTTTAAACACTTATGACAGGATGACTGAGTGTTGCCGGATTATATAAAAAATATTGCAAGCTTCATATTTAAATCGTACCACAAAGTGTAACACGTAACATAAATGTGTATATAAGGTCACAAATAAAACTTGAGGTTTGTCCCAATTCACCCCCTAGACCCTATTCCCCCATTTTACGGTATATACTTTTGTAGATCGATGGGACTAGCCACTGCCACGTGGTGCAACTGCACACCCAGTTAGATGCATGAGTTTGTTTGTTTTCTTCCGCCTCGCGCCCCGTTGGCAGAGCCCATACTGGAAGTCATTTTGGTATCCATTTCCCACTACATTTATAATATTTATGTTGAGGCGGGTGTAATGCCCTAGTATTTGTTAAATTAATTAATTTTTGAGCTGTGAACTAATTTGAAATTTAGAATTTGATAACAGTGAAATAATTTATAATATTGTTACGAGCTACAGGACTCGAATTAAAATTAATGCCGTTGGAATTACTATAGAGTTCATTAGAACTGTACAAACACGTAAAAAAACAAGTACAAATTGAAAATAGATGCAACCAGTTCACACTGCCCGATTCAATGCAATCCAACACGGGCAAAGTCCGTCACTATCTCGCTAATCGAAAGTCTACACGTCTTAATCGTTTCGTAGTCGTCGAATGACGGCCTCATCCCTCCGTTCGGGCATTGTTTTATACTAAACTGTGCAATAGAACAAAGGATCGCGTTCGCTGAGTTAATCCCACACACCTGCCAGCTTCAACGGCCAAGGATTAAAACAAGGATTAATTCGTTCGACACTAATTACAGCCATAAAATAAGTACGATAACAATATATGTTTTTTAAAGTTTAAACACGAAGTAAATAAAAGAATTCCTTTTTACAACATGCCAGATGTGCGGTCTGTGCCGGTATGTAACAATATAAAACTGTACATACAATATGGAAATAATCAATTGCTGAAATAAATGATTTATTATTATTATTATTTATAGACCAGTCTTTTGTTCACATTTGGTTTTATTACTTTTAAAAATACTACTTTATTTTATTAAAATCAAAAACGACCGCATCTAAGGAATCCCCGCTATCGCTCCAAAAAATAAGTACCGAAAACTCCTCAAGCACATGGCGTGGCTACAAGCCTTAAATACATTGTTACATCCTTGTATGTGTATTCTCCGTGATATCGTGTATGTATTATATTATTTATTCGAATACATTTCGATAGAGCGATTAAAGCATTGTCACGCTCAGTAAGCTTGTAATTGGAATAATATACAATTTGGATGTACGAAATCTTTATCTACTTTAATACCACTTGTAGGCGGCACCAGTGGCGTAGGTTGCCTTAGACGGGCCCTGTATCTAAATGTGTTGGGGGCCCAAAGGAATGACAGTTTTTTTATAAAAGAAACAAAAAATGCTCGAATTGAATTGGAATAATAATATATTGACTATAAGTTAGAGTGAAAGAGAGGGAGAGAGATAACATTTTATTGCACACCAAAACATACAATTACAAAACAGACCATATTTACAATATGTTCTAGGCGATACAATAGGCGGCCTTATCGCTCATAGCGATTTCTTCCAGGCAACCTAAATAAAAAAACAAATTTGAATCAGGCGATATAGGTGGTGCAGGAGAAAGGCAATGGATACATACATACTCAAACTAATTTACCAAATAAATATACAAATACATATACATAGTCATAAATATACACGTATACAATAATATATTATAAAATACATAAGTTATTATAATAAATGTATTAGCATGATTATACTGTGTTAATCAGGTTTAGCTATTTAAGGACAAATAGGAACATTAAGTTATTTCTTAATGTTCCTAGAAGCTAAGACAAACAATTCCAATCAAAGATACACTATTCTCGCCTTTTTTTCGGCAAGCTTATTTATCAAATCATCCATAGCTGAAAACTTCACTTTACCTAGATTTTCTGCCTCTATAGACAGTAATGACAAGTCTGATAGCCGTTCATGTTGTGTCATCAGTTATTCTCTAAAATTGTAATCTATAGATTGTGGACAACATTTTATGAATTTTTGCTTACACACTTTCGGGGCCTCTGTAGCTTGGGGGCCTCGTATCATTGATATGGCGGTAACTACGCCCCTAAGCGTGGTCAATGTGGGTCATCGCCTACGACCACGCACTCCTAGAGGCTTCGCAACTTGAAGACAGGACGAGTAAATCTTTTTATCGTGTTTGAAACCTTACCAATACCGGGTTCTTTTTTATTTCGGTAACTATTACGGGGAACCATCGCCACGTCGGCCAGTGTCTGTAGTCAGTTTAAATAATAATTGTATTTCAAATGCATCTTTTTGCGTTACGAGAGGGCCTCGCAATAGTTATTTATGATACTAGAACGGTAAGTTGGTTTTTACAAACGAGTAGATGACTGTAAGCTTACCATAGTCACGAGTTTGTATAAAAACCAACAACCGCACATGTATCATACAACATTTTTCAACACATCTGCGAGAACAGTGCATAAGACAGTGGTAATAAGACAAACATAAATATCAAGCGGAAAATCTCAACAATCACTGACGTTTCTAATACGAAAAATGACGCCACGCGTAGGTTGTCCGTGGTGAAAATTAGAACTACATCTTTCCTTTCATTTTCTATATAGTATTAAAGTGAAACAAATGTTTTGACCAAAAGGTCTTCCAAGGAGGTTCGATTATTCAGCTAATTTAATTTCGTAATGTGAAACTCCTTAGTGTAATTGTTTTTTTCAACTAAATGCTTACTGCGGTAAAATGGATACGAGTTGAGAGTATCTATTTTACCGCACGTTCTATTTTTTGGTGCGTAATTTTTAACTTTCGGACAATGTATACAGGCTTCGTAAATGCATTTTTGGGCAAATATGTGTTGCTACGAAATTTGGGTCTTGCTCCGCCACTGCTACCACTGAGCAACCATAGTTTAAAATATAAAAACATCGACCCAAAAAATATCAAAACAAACTGACTTTCACGTTTATATACATTAAATTATAAATAAATATGAGTTATTGTGTTTTTCCCAAGTCGTGCTTCAGACTAGGTCATAAAATAAAGCAAATTAAACAAAGTTATCAAAACACCTTTTTCCTTAACTTTTTGCTTACATTGTCTTAATCATTGTGGTCGCAACTTAGTTATCTATAATATTATTAGATTCTAAACCTAATGCCGTCTCAGTACATTAAAACTATTAAAAAAAACATCTGGATAGAATATTTTAAACGACGAGGAACAAATAGCAATATTTTTTTTTCAATTTTCTTATCTGTTTGTTCGGGATTCACGTAAAAACTAATGGGCCGCTTTCTTCTTTTGTAATTTCTAATGGCTTATCTAGGTTTAAAAAGACACAGAGAATTACCATGTTATTCTTTTTATATTAAAAATAGTTTATGTAAGTAAGCATGAGCAAACGTGCAAGGTATGATGATCTAGTACCATTTTTTTTATGATTTCATTCACAAGTTTTACATAATAAAACGTCATAAAGCAAGACCTGTGGCGACATCTAATCATGCAAGATTTAAGAATCCTGGTATCTGTGATATAATCTCTGTAATATCCTTTTCAGGCTTCGGCATGTTGGAGTCTGGATGTGTGTCGATAAAGAATGAAGCTAATATTATGATGAAAAATCTTGCTGACATCTCATTGGGTGGTAAGTTTTCGATTGACGGACTGACAAACTCACGAACTGGCACACTTAGGGACTGATAAACTCATGGACTGACAACCTGACAGACTGACCAACTCACACACTGACAAACACATGAACTGATAAACTCACGCACTGGCCAACTCACGGACTGACGGCGGACTGGCCGATTAGTCTATTTTTACCAAAATGGCCACAGACTAGCACGTAAGCGCATCTATAAATGTAATTAGATTTTCTTAGCCATAGAAGAGCCGTTGGTGCTCTAAGCGTGTTCTACCGTCTGTACAACGGGGAGTGTTCTGATGAGCTATTTGATTTGGTGCCTACGTCGCCATTCTATCATCGCACCGCTCGCCGGCGATTGGGAGTTCATCCACACTTCCTAGACAGTTGAAAGTCCTCCATTGTACGTGGCGGACGCTCCTTCATGCCATATCTGTCCAAGTTATGGAATGAACCCCGGCCGCGGTTTTCTAAGAGCGCTACAACATTGGGCTCTTCAAATAGGGCGTGAACAGATACCTAACGTCTCAACGAGGTAGGCAACGCATCGGCTCTCTTAGTGTTGCAAATGTCCATGAGCGACGGTAGCCACCTATCACTAGATGCTCCGTTTGCCAGATTGCCTACTAGCAACATTAAAAAAATGTAAAAATAGACTGAGTTATAAGTAATAATAGTATTGGTATATTACCCTATCATATACGCGATCAGATTTTGAGTTAGAGAACACGAGTTTATCGAAAAAATATATGTAGAATTCGAACCCGTAATGCTGAGATTGAAAGGATCAACCAAATTGAATCGTTTGGTAGAAAGGCACAGTCATTTTGTTAACCGACTTCGAAAAAAGGAGGAGGTTCTCAATTCATCGGGATCTTTTTTTTATGTATGTTCGCCGATTACTCCGTGATTTATGATCCGATTTACGTGATTCTTTTTTGTTTCGTCGCGCAATAGCTGCCATGTGGTCCCCTAAAAAATTGACACAGTTTGGCCCAGTAGTTTTCATTTTACGAACATTTTTTTGTTCTCGTTTCTTGGGACCTATATGTTTTAAGAAGCGCGGCACCATTCGTACGTCCACCCATACATAGATAGCTAGACACTAAAAAGTAACAAATAAAAAATAAAAACTTCGTTTAAAAAAACCGAAAATTACTATATTTTGCAAATTACTAAGCACCGACTTTAAGATGTTTTAGATAATATATATTAATAATAATAGCTTTGGAAATAAGTTATTTTATACATTTTAGTTTTTTAGTTTTCGAAGTCGTTTTTTTTAAACGAAGTTTTTATTTTTTTTATTAACATATTTACAAGAAATTATTTACATCATAAACTAAATACTTAAAATTAAGTAACTTATAAGTAAATAAATAAACTAAAATATACTACAAATAAAGTTATACTTAAAAATAATGTATAATCTATATATAAAAAATTGACTCCAAATCGCTGTCGGCGGGGAGCGTGCCCAAAATGCTGGCAGCCGCGTTGAATGGCAACACTGATTCGTTGCCCTAGGTACAAACTAGGGTTTTGATCAGGCGAGACCGAGACAATGGACACATATTTGCGACATTTCAGGGCCTCCTGATGTGGAGCAGCAGCCCCGGCTGTCATGGCTGTCTGGAAGATGGGACACCGCCAAAGTATCAACACAAGTTGCGTCCCATACTAGGAGGCGTACCATCTTCCAGGGCACTAACGACATCCCGTCTGGTTTCTTACCATCGTCGCGGCACAGCCCATTTGGTTCAAGAATATCTTGTGCCCCGGCGGTGACAAGAGACCGACGGATAATGTCATTAGATCTACTCGTAACATGCCGTGACATTCTTACTTATTTCTATTGTATTCTACCCTCAAGACTATAAGTAGAATAGTGAGCCCAGATCCCCGTCTTCTATGGGTAAGGTGCCCGGAAGGCTGGCTACGTTTCGTCTCTGGATCGCCATACTGATCCGTTTGATATTGATATACATACATCACATACAAGATTGAATTTAAATATTTTATATCCAGGTTTGTCATACTGGATTTTTGGGTACGGCATGTCGTTTGGCGAAGGTGCCTGGTCGAACCCATTCATAGGCGTCGGAGACTTCCTAGTAGACCCGCCGGTTGGTGACGCACTCATGGGGCCGGTTTTCGCCTCGTTCCTCTTCCAGCTGTCTTTTGCTACAACCGCTACCACTATTGTTAGCGGTGCCATGGCTGAAAGGTTTGTATTATTTTTATTTTTTTAACAGCTGTAATATAGTAGGGAAAAGGGTAGAAAACTCAACGGGCGCGGGTTTGATCCTGGCTGGAACGCATCCACCAATTGGCAGTTTTCTGATCTAATGTGCATATTGTTACATTTACCACATGCTAACAACGGTGAAGGAAAACATCGTGATGCAACCTGCACATCGAGATAACCGATGTGTCAAACCCGCCAAGCCGCTATGGACAAGCGTGGCGAGTATACTGTCCGTTCCCCCTATTATGGGAGGCCCGTGCCCAGCAGTGAGGCATTTATGGGCTGATATTATGTTTTATACTGTGATACAGTAGGGAAGCTGACGACTCACCTAATGTATGTGTTCCGTCCTTGCCTAGTATGAAGTAGGTAAAACATTGCTCCATCAATTTACCTGTCTACCCTCTTTTGTCTGTGAGGCGATGGCTAACGCAGCAGGGTATAGGCAGCCATTTTAGTCAGTTTCCGAGTCAACGTTTCATAAAGAACACACTACGCCGTGCGCTCATCTTTGCTTATCAATTATTCTGAACTTCAACTTATTTGGCCTTACTTATAATCGTTTGTTAAATTTTAAGAAACTGCTCAGCAACTGATTAACGAAAATCTTACCCATAAACTCCTCTTAAGGATAAGAGGTGGTGGTAAAGTAACTCTTAAATAACTGTCAAAAATAACCAACATCGAGAGGTAGTTTAAGTGACTGCTAAGAGGCAAGATGGCAAGTTTGATTTGAAACAGCCATTGATTAGGGGCTTAAGAGTCTCTTATTTAAGAGATGGCTAATCCTGTCCTAAAGAGATTATTATAAGTAAGGTCCATTGTGATTACTGACCGTGTCAACTTTTACTATAATTGGACTTTGTTAAGTGTTATTTCTAAGGTAGAATCTAGTGCCATGTGCTGTTCCTGTGTGTAACCTGAACCGAGCCAGGAGATCTCAGGATCTCAAGGTTGGTAGAGCTTCTACTTTTCTAGTGCAAAGATCTAGGTCATACCTCTCTCATACAGTCCATATAAATCGAATCACATTCACTACACTACAAGATGGATGGGTACAAATGTAAAGGTAGACCAAAAAAAGATGATGGATTATGTGAAGGGTATGTCAGAATAGAGGAGTGTGGAAGGAAAAGACATATTATGCCGACCCCAATTAATTGGGGTATGGTGAAAGAAAAGAGAGTATAGATAATAAAGTTTGTAAACTTTCAAACGACATTTAAAATCCCGCAAATAAGTAACAGTACAATCCCAGAATATTCGCATCAACAGAGCCAACTTCAAGGCGTACTGCATGTTCTCGTTGCTGAATACGATCGTGTACTGCGTGCCTGCCGGCTGGGTTTGGGGTTCCCACGGGTTCCTTAACAAGCTGGGCGCTGTGGACATTGCTGGTTCAGGACCTGTCCATCTTATCGGTGAGGTTCCTTACAAATATATATTCAGATGGCAATTTGGCGCATCTTCTATTTGTTTATTCAGGATTCACTGAACCATTTGTTATTGTAAAGCTACTCAGTAACTTACAGACAGACTGACTGACAAAAACACCAAACTTTACTTTCAAATCGCTTTACG